>JAQQZT010000015.1:19535662-19548746 GCA_030068275.1 Clarias platycephalus | reverse complement strand
CTCCACATCATTGCATTCAGTTTTTATTCACAATTTGTTTAGTGTCCCAACTTTTTTGGAATCCGGTTTGTATTTGTAATGTAGTTTATGTAGAGTAATAGTTTTTCAGGCTTACTGAAGGACTTTTTTTTAGCTCTCATCTTCAGTCCAGTCCCTGTATCTCAAGCCTAAAGAACCATCTAACTTAAGGCATCAACTAGTGAAAAACATGTGCAGATGATGATAGATTATGAGGCCGGTGAATAGTATACTGGTGAGGCTGAACGCTGAGTGGTTGGAACAGACGAGAGGGGAAATGAGGTCGCTGTTCAGGTTGTTACATAAACAGTAAATTTTCTAATTGTATCTTTAGGCCCTTTGCAGCCTGTCACTGTAAAACATTTGTTGCCATTTCTCTAATTTATTCTATGTAATTTAATTGACTTGTTGACTTGTGTAAGGCTCAAGACTTACACAGTACTTTAAATCTACATAGACATGAGTGCAGAGAATAACGTATAAGCAAATGTTTCAAGTATCTATGATTCTTGAAACATAATTGAAGCAAGTTTAAGCAAGCAAATCTTATCACTCAAACCGGGATTTTATAATAGCTTCATTTATACATACAGCTGAGCCAAGTTTCCATCATAACCACAAAAAAAACCCCTAATATACATCATATGTAAAACAGAATTAAAAAATGAATTAACCTAAGTCTGCATAAAGGTCAGTACTCCATGCCTCTCGGATGCAAAGGTACTTATTACTCAACTGATGGACTAATGAGCAGATAAAGATCCACATCCGCAGCTCTGCTTCACTTTTACAAATTGCATGTTAACGACAAAGCCGAATAGCTGCATTTTAGTTCAAGGTTCCTTCGTGCAACAGTTTTTCACATATTAAGCTGAAATTCCTGTCCATCTGTGTCATATGAGCGCCGGCATTTTGATTTGCCTTCAGGCAAAATACAGAATCATGTTAGTGTTGCCCTATTTAATTACAAGACCTAAAAGTATTGAGTGCTATAGTATAATCGAATTGTGTACCACACTGTAGTATCGATAAGTTACCCTGAGCAAATCTATTGTTGAAGGGTAACACACTGTTATGCATCGTTGTTTTTATTGATTACAGAATGGAGTGCTGTTTTTGTTGAATGGTTCTCAGCCCCAGCGTAAAAACTTGATGTGTAATTTTATGAGAGAGAGAGAGAGAGTGAGAGATACCACTTTATCCTGGCATACGAGTATGGGGCACAAAGGCACAGATCTGGTGACAGAGCGAACGACATTTGATTTTAGATTAGTTATGACTAATCTAAATACCCGAGAATTAATCCTAAAGAAGGCCTTTCATCATCTACTATTGTACATTTTGGCTATTGATGTTGATGCTGTTAGTGTAGTGTCACTTTCACAGTTTAATGGATGTAACAGCATCACAGTTCAATCTTCTCCCTCATGACTTGGTTAAGCTTGATGTCAAGGCTGAACAGGGAGGAAGGATGATGGAGCCTGGCACAATACTCAAATGCAGAGATTAGCCAGGGCCACAGTGTGGAATTAGCTCCAATCACATGACAGACTGTGCCTTGTGCACAAACCGACCATACACACTTAGAAACCGAAGTGGAAATGATCGGATTTCCTCCATTGTTTTACTGTCCCTTCTTACATGCCCCCACCACTTGTTTTTTTTTCAACACAGATATACAGCAGTTAATTCCAACAGAGTAATCTGATTGGACGAGAGGCATTCCATGAGCGGTGATATAGAGAATAACAGACAGGGATGTTAACTATATCCATCATTCCACATCACAAGTGATCTAGCAGTCGTTAATTACACTGACTCTTGGGTGAAAGTCGGACAGTACCGTGCGCAGTACTGGAATAACCCACATTCAAAACCTTTCACAGAAGCACTTTCAGCAAGAATTACACAACCTGGTAATAATCGGTCATCATAAACAACACTTTTTCTCCTAAGTAATTGCTTCTAGGTTGTTCTGCCCTTTGTACCGTTCGTGTTGTTTTAGGTTGTGTCTTGCCACATTGTTTCCATGTCTAGATTATAATGCAAGGCTGATGCCCTATTCTCTCTCTAACCCCTGATCAAGGGCACTACTTGCTGTGGCGAACAAGTGATTCTAACTTACACACTGAACAGCGCACTAGCTTTCCATTTAACATTATTTGGGAAGCAACCCTGGAAAACTCTGAAAGTTCTAAGTGGAAATATAAAGTCTCGTAAGTTTCTTACCTCCATGGTTTATTATCCTTATGTTGTGGCTACATACGTAGTACCAATAAGAATTGAAAAATACTTTTATACCTGTTAAGTACACTAACTCGTGGTCTCCAGCTCCACCAGTCGCTGTCAGTTAGGATATGTCACCAGTCACAGAAGGATATGAGGTTGGCTAGAGGTTGTGCTGTTTTGCCGAATATCACCAGGGCTTTAATATCATGGCTATGCTGATATTCAGTACAACAGCACTTCCTTTCTTGTGCTATTGCTTAATTAATCCATAAGTATTAGCGCAACGGTTGCGTAGCTCGTAATTATATCTTTAGCTTGACTTTTGCTAATTTCTGAAAATGTTTCTGATCATATTTGAAACATGTGTCTTTGTAAACAACATAAAATATGTAAACCATCAACTATTTCTTAGGACTAGTGTTTTGTGGTTACATTACATACTTTGTAGCTATTTGTTTTAATAACTAATTAATTAACTATTAAAATTCGAATACAGAAAGTATTACTGTTAATTAAACATAATTCGTCAATATGTATAAAAGTATGTTGATGAAAAAATTATAAACCAGGCCAGACATTATGAGGCTATATTGGTTGACGTAACTGCTGAACAGTTCGGACACTTGATAATTTACTGCGATACAGATGCTTACGCAACCAGCTGTGTGCATTTATACTCTGACGGTAACCACAGCTTCTACATTCTCAATCGAAGGCGTTCCTAGAAAATACGGTGTATTGTGGATCGCACTGCATTCCACAGACAAACAAGTCTACATTAAAAGACAGAAGCTCTACTGTGCTGACCACATAATTTCTGCACTTCACTGCACGCCGAGTAGAATCCACTCTGTTCTCCCACGGATAGTTTCGATGTGTAAACTATGGAGCTATTCAACTGCACTTCTGAAGCTCTTTTCTCTTTGCGTCTCAGGGCGCACCACTGTTTCGAAAGAATAACAAGAATACAAGAGGCTAAGATTTCTCCAAACAGGCCCTGAACAAGTCCCAAGAAACAGCATTCTGATTCATTCTAACTGGACTGGAGCGCTTAGGAAGAAAAACATGATACAGCTGAAACCAGGCCAAAAATGACAGATTAAAATATCGTTTAAGCGGTTCATGGCTGCCTTTGTGAGCTGATAATGCACCAATTTTACTTTTCAAAATCAACTGTTATTACATACAATTAAAAAATATACAAGCCATCATCAGCCGACTTATTTTATTGCTACAAAATGTTGCTGAGCCTAAACCTGACCAACTGAAGCAGATCGTAACACTGCCTCCATAAGGCCTATACAGGCCCCACTATGCATGATGAGTGCATCACTTCAAGAGGTTCCCTCTTATGCTGATGCACACACTGCTCTGGAATAGGATCACTCTTAGCTCATTAAACCTCATGAGATTTTTCCATTGCTCCAGAGTCCAATCTTTATGCACCCTAGCAAACTGAACTGTAGGCCTTTTTTCCCCCTGATTTTCTGTGGCCACACAGCTGTTTAGTCCCAATCCTGTGAGTTTTTGTACCATACTGAATGTAAAATTGTTCTTACATTTACTATTAAACATAGATTTATACTGTTGATTTTTTTATTTTTGCTCAACAAGAGTTAAACAAGGTGATCTCCAATCATGGTCAATCATGATTTTGTTTCTGGTCAAATTTCTTCCATGAAGTTGATTGTTCAGCATTATCCTTCCAGTTTAAAAACATGTGCTGGACAGATGGACAGTCCTTAACCCAATTATAATAATTTCAGGAATCTCCTTTGTGGCCAGAGATATTGCTATCGATCGACTGAACATCTATAGTGTTTTTTTCCCCCCACCAAAATCTGAAATGTAATGCTTTTGGAAATTATCTTCAGAATGTTGACAGAAACAGAGTTGGCCTGCTCAAATCAAGCTAATGGTAACATAATGACTAAAAACAGTACTAGACATGAACGAACATCTTGTTATTACTTGAAAGTTGTGCTTGTTGTATAACGCTGCCATGTACAGCTGGACTATCGTTTCTATTCTGGATAATTAGACAGATGCTTCCTCCCATCTGCACTGCTCAGTCAAAGTCATTAAATACTGATAGTTTCACTCAGTCAAGTAAAACATCAAATTTAAAATTTCATATCATCAAAAATTCCAGACAGAGACAGACAGACAGACAGATGAATATGAATATCAATTTGTACTTTATTCCAAAACAGCACTGACCTGTAGTTCACACCAAGCCACTTCCACCCACGTCTCTGTGTCCAGGCCTTTATAAACCGTCTTGAAAGCTCCTCGGCCAAGCTCGATGTCGAATTTAAGGAAGCGGCCACCAGGTGATGTGGCGACTGCTTTCATCTCAGCCTCCTCCTCCTGCTCAGACTCGCGCTCCTTTCCCTTAAGCCTGGGCACTGAGGGGACACCCTTTCCCAGGTCTAGGCCATGCCTGCCATCAACGGTTACATGACTTCCAGCACTGAAGACGGAGTCCGAGTCATGGAGCTCAGAATGAGGAATGCTATGAAGCCCGTCCTCCTCTACAAGCTCATCCTTCTCACAGAGTTCCACACTCTTCCGAAAGAAGCGTTTGTTCTCGCGCTTCGGATGAGCTGTTTGCTCTTGTGCCTCGACGACTTCTCCTCCTTCAGTTGCAATTTCTGCTGCTTTTGCTACCGAGGCTTCCTCATGTCCAGCCCCTCTCTCTGGCGTCCTGCTCTCCTTTTGGCTGGTTGTCTGGTTTGCTTTCCACTTGTTCTCTTCCTCCTTCTCGCCATCAGGTTTCTCTCCAGACGACTCCTCTGTGCCGGTGGGCTCTCCTGGATCGGTCGCCATGACAAAACAGCTCCTTCCCTCTGGCTTCTTTATTTTTTTTTTTTATGGTCTGGTTCAAAGACACATCGAAAACACTTGCCGGTGTATCCTGATTATGTCAGATTTTTCATCAGTATGCTTCCTCTATCCATCTCCTACTTGCAGTTCATGTACATTACAATCATGTAATACAGACTGAGCAGCTGAAAATCCAAGTAATGTAGCTCTTTATAGGCACTTGGTGTAATAGACAGCTTCAGGTAAAGCCTAAAAAAAGAAAAGAAAAGAACTTTACAATATAGCAGGTGTCCATAAACATAAGTACATAAACATGTCTGTATTGTTATATTGGTCGACCTTAAACCAGAAATTTTGTAAAGGTGAAATCAATGATGCTTAGATGTTCTATAGAATGTAGAACGCAAAACCTGTAATAAGTGAAATAAAGAAAGAAAATCTGTCTCAATACCTCAAAGTGGAATATTTTCCAAATACAGCACATCCTGAAATGTTTCTTTTTTTTTTTTTTTTTTTAAAGCATTGCTATACACTTTGCAGATGGCGCTCTTGTCGACGTTGCTGTTATAACTGAATCAAGACTGATCTGAATTGAGCATTTGACAGTGTAGCGGTATGAGGAAGACTACCACTTAGTGGAAAAAGTAGAAAAAGAAGTAAAAAAAAGAAAAAGTTCTCAACCACACAGCACAACCAGCTCATCAATAATGACTCAGCAGATCTTCTCACTTTATATAACACACAAGGCCTGTCGATTACAAATCATCACCTTAAGCGCTCAGCGAGTCAACGTCTCTCCTGTTTAGACGGAAATGCTATAGTCCAGCAGAGTTCTGGGAGTGAAAAGGGAGGGTCTTCTAGCACCTGCAGCAGACAGCCTTCCACTTCCATTTGCATTGCCTTCACTTCCTAATGGCTCACAATCACTGCTCACAGCCTGACACCACTGACAAGATAATTAAAAAAAAAAAAAGAAAAAAAAGAAAAAAAAAAAGAGAGATACTAATGTAAAGAAAAAAAGTTCATCTAACTGTACGGAGCACACCAAAGCACCTATACAGCTGAATTCTCAATAAAGGCAGTCAATATCATGTTGGAACCCATCGGAAATATCTTAAGAAACTACAGGGTGAAGCAAAGCTTACCTGCACTCTGGCTGTTGAATTTATTTAAATTAACTTTTAGAAAAGAAGTAATGAACAACTACATAATCGTCTTGATTTTCAATACACTTTCCCCATCTGCCAATAAGCTTTGATATTCCCTCAATAAAATATGTTTTTATAAAATATGTTTTTATGTTTTGAGACACAACTGCACAGCTGTCGTCACTTCTTCATCAGAAGTGAATTCAGGGGACCAAACAGATCAAAGTTTGGAAAGGGAAGATGCATAGTAGCTTTCTTGATGGCCAACACTTGTGAGGCCTTCCTTGAACTTCTCTACACATTCGTTTGCAAAAAAGACCACACACTTTCACATAATGCTTACACAGTCTTCAATATATATATCCGCCACCAGGTACAACCTTAGACCACAGAAAAATTTATTACTGCACACTTCGTTTCTCTCAAGCAAATCACAAGTGGGGCATCCATTATTGCTCGAACTACAGTTACAAATGAACTGATGTAACACGTTCACAGCTGCATAGCAGTGACTGGGGAGACAGTAGCCTGGATTGGATTGCGCCGCCAACAGAGGTTTTAATGTAACTGGAGTGTGAATAATTTTTGACTCACCCTTATAGTATTTGGAAGACAAGTTTATACAAAGGCAGGTGAAGTGCATCATTTGACATGAAAGCAGCAAATGTAATGATGATTCTTGTAAAAGGATGCACCAGTTAAAGCCTTTTAGTTGTCAATAATTCATAAGCAGTGGAAATGTAAAATTGACCTGAAGTAAAAGCAATGGATCACTGTCAGGGGAACGTAAAATAAATAAGAATATTAAACTTGGTCAGCAGTATTTCAGTCCCTGGGCATGACGGCAAGCTCTTTATTTAAATTTAACGTTTCCTTATTCACATTTACAAGTAAATTCTCATTGTTTCTGAGAGTTTCATTCACATTTCAGTGCACGTTCTGGGGGCTTTGCATGCTGTTTAGCATCCATCTCTTTTTCTACAACCTAAAAAACACTCTACACCAGTATTCACGCTGCTGTTTAAGTCCATTAAAAACTGCTGCCTCATATATGTATGATTATTTCTACTGAATCAGCGCGTTTCTCTCTCTCTCTCTCGCTCTCTTTCTCACACACACAAACCCCACTTCAGCAATAATCTATCAATAAAAAAAAGCAGCCTAAATCCAATTTAGGTTTTACTGTCTGCCTCTGACAGTCTGTTCTGTGTCTCTGTTTACCCCCTCGTGTGTCTCTTTCTCCCTCCCCTTTGATGAAATCTCTCCACTGTCGCTGTCCATCTGTCTGAGGCAGTCGTGCCTCCGTGCTCCACGCTGACAGCTCAGCTCATATCAGGCCGACCTGTGTACAACCTCGGATGATTGCTCGACAAAGGGGCTAATTATAGTAACCAACACCTGTAGCACTTACCCTGTATTGACCTAGAAAACATAGAACTGGTTGAAGTGTGCACAATAACATTGCGTAATAGCACAAATATATCTATCAATCATCTATTCATTCATTAACAATCTTTTCAAATATATTTTTGTTACTGTTGGATTTCAAGAATTTTCTCTTTTTGTGTGTTCTGTTGCTATAGAAACTAAGCATGTTATACTGACTGGATTAATATAAACCTGTGATGTGCCTTACAGCTGGAACTATAGCCAGAAAAAAAACAAGGTAACAGCCACTTATCCTGCCAGTGGCTCGGTTTAGTTTTAAAATGTCTGTGTGGCGTTTCTGGTGCCGTCTTAAAGCAACACTGCAGCTTAATCTTTTAACCATCAATACATGGGTTGGAGGTTGCAGGAAAATAGTAGGCATGGGAATCACCAGATATGATATCATATGATATCACGATACCTCGGCACTGATTCGATCTGTATTTTTCTGATTTTGTAAATATCCAGATTTTATGTATATATTCATTTTTTTTATTTTATGGTAAAATTCTTAAGAATCTTAGCAAATGATTTGCTCCTACACACAGAATGATGTGCTGCCTGTCAATGTGTGAATATTAAAGTACACACCATCTGCAGGGTTGTAGAGGAACAGCAACATGTCACCACCTCAAACACAAACGTATGGATTTTAAATAAATATATTTCAAATAAGATTTGGGAGTTTTTGAGATGAATGAATTGGCACACTAAATAATCACAATACATCACTGAATCCATTTTTCCTGTCTGCAGAAAAGATGTAAAGGCAGTAAAAGACACCTTGGACTAAAGCGATACAGGAAGTACTGTATGAAGTGTGATGTGAACAAGATAGAATGTTTTGAGCATAACAGCAGAAGGTATGAATCACAAAGGTAAATTCTAATGTAACAGCAGCCAATTCACAGCTTATGCAACAGGATACAAGCAAACAAGGCGTGTCATGTTATAGGTTACAATCTATAGTCTTTTTACCTGGGACTGAAGCTCGAGTTAAGATACTAGAAAATTCACTTTCACTCATTCTTTAATACTGCTTATCCTCTACATGCTCGAGCCTTTCCCAAGGTTTTCCAGGCAATAAGGCAGGGTATGTCCTGGACAGGGTGTCAGTCGATCGTATGTGCACACTCACACTTATTCAGTCACACACTTCTTTTTTTTTTTTTTTGGAGGAAACCAGAGTACCTGAAGGAAACCAACCAAGCACGGGGAGAACATGCTAAATCCATGCACACGGACCCAAACCACTAGCCATTACCACCCCCCCTCACCCCCCATCAACAGGTGCTTCAACAGACTAATCGTTAAGGCTGTGAACATGAGCAGCCAGGTTATCATACACTTTGTCTTTCTACAAATAACCATCAGTTTTCGGTTGGTTCCTACTGTATATTACAACAAATATGGAAAATCATCTGACATGATCAATTTTGCATGTACAGTATATAGAATAAATTCTACATGGATAGCCTTGTAAACTGAATCAGTTTAGGCACACTAACTATTCGCCTTGTTACAATTTTCCTTGACAGATCAATAAGAGTCAGAAGCAATAAATTCACAAATTCTATAGAAAGTCTAAACTAGTGCTTTAGTGTTGTACTGTAGTCAATATGACCTTTTACGGATCATGCGACTTTGCCATATTGATATACTGTGATATATGCAGGGTTTCACGGGGCACGTGTTCTGCACACATTTGCTCCTATTTATTTATTTTTTCCTTAACATGAGTGGAATTTGGTTAGTGGCAGCCTGTCGCTTTGACTTAACATTTATGTGAAAAACAAAAGATATTGATTAAAAAGCTTTTTACACAGCATGCGGTTTTCTACTCTGCTTGTATCGTTTTCCTTCACGGATGAAAGTTTAGAATTTCCCACTAAACAGTACAAACGGTTCAAACACGACTCTTATTTAATAAATGTAATCAATTTACAGCAGAAGCGAAATGTGTATAAAGCACATCCACAAATCCCGTTTATCCTTCTGTATGACCAGTAACCATCCTCAATCTGCCATGTGCACCTCAGGCATGCTTCAAGTCTACAGAAGAAAAAGAGAAGAAATAATACCTCAATGTGCATACTGTGCAAAAAAAAAAAAAGTATTTGCCTCTTCCTGATTTTTTTTTTTTTTTGCATATTTGTCATACTTACAGTATATGATTAAGATCAGTGGCGGCCGGTCAATAAGGGGTGCTGGGGTGCCGCCCCCTTAAAGTTAGGCAGACTTTAATATGTTTAATATGCTACTTTAATATGTAATTATTTAACATAATAATTATTTATTTTAATAATGAAATAAAGTCATTCAGTCACAATATTCTGCTGTATTTCTAAATATAACTTATTTACAATAATAATAAAAAAAAAAATCTAAACTATATTACGTTAATTTGTGTTCGTGCACGCGGGCACCGGACAATCAAGTGTCTATGTAGTCATGTACGTTTTTGAAAACCCCCCCCACTTTTGTTCTTAGCAAATCAATATTGTTTTAAAATTTTTGGGCTCATGTGATTGGACCATTCTCAACGAGTCTTATTAGCTGTCAGCAGATTGTTAGTTAATGTATTGAATAGTGATTGACGTGGAAGCCAGATAAATATGAGAGAAACCTGATCTTGTAATTAAGCAGCAGTCAAGTGATCGCTACCGAGATTACACTCGGTGCTTTTTCAGCACTTCTATTCAGCTATTTACAGGTGATTATTAAAAGTTTTATTTTAATTTTCACAGCGATCAGACAGACTCATTGCCAGTTATCGCAAACGCCTGATTGCAGTTGTTGCTGCCAAGAGGGACACAATCAGTTATTAGGATTAGGGGCAATTATTTGTTTTCACTTAGGGCCAGGTAAGAGTGGACAACTTTTTTCCCCCCCGTATAATAAATGAAATAATTATTTAAAAACTGCATTTTGTATTCATTCAGGTTATCTTTGTCCAATATAAAAATTTGTTTGATGATCTCAATCATTTAAGTGTGACAGATATGCAAAAAGAAATTATTAATTAAATATTTTTTTCACAGCAATGTATGTGAAATCCATCAAATACACACTTGCAGTGCAGAGGAAAGTGAAAGCAAAGTCATTTGTCTAGTCCAGTAAAAGAATCATTTAATATGATAGGCTCTTCTATTACAAAGCAAACAACTCATTGAATGAATAGATGAATGCATTTGTGATTTCAGTCTGAACACCAAATAACACACAAACTATGACCACGATTGGTTTATAAGATGCCACAGGTAGAACTGTGGCCCTTTACTGTATGTCTCACAAATTGGATCTACAGATAGATCTGCAAGTTTTGCTTTTTATTACCATCACTACAGCAAACAAACCACAAGGCTAGGCAGTACACACATAAAAAGATAGTCAGGTGAGATTAGCCAAAATCAATAAAGCACACATGGGCACAGTAACACAGAGTATCCAGGTTATTTAAATTAAGAGTAGCGCGTTTGCAAACAAGTGAGTGATGCAAGTTATCCGGTGACTCTGAGCAGAGAGGAGTGTGTGCTGCTTAAGGACATGTGACAAGTCTAACAGTCAATAAGCCCTGGTTCATCACCTGCCACACAGATGGAGCTCGAGTGGTGAAGTAAAATCGTGACCAAAACCACAAATTTGTTTCTTTGCTCGAGTGCTCTTATAAAGCCGGACAGAAACAAAACCCCACAGCACAGTGCTTCCCGATCTGATCTTTGTTGAATGTAAATTTAAACAATTATCTAAAATAAAAAAGCACACAGATTGATCAGATCATAATGATTCAAGAATGTGTTTCATGCTTCACCTTCATGTTTCTTTTAGCCTACTGTAGTTGTTCCTGTTAATCTGTAAAAGATCCGCGTCTGTACATGAAACCTACATTGGTTTTCCTTTCGGTTTTATTTAGGCTTTTTCAGGTGCGAAACCTGTACAATCCTACTGACATCTCACGCTGATGTTTCATAGGGAAACACTTGACTGGGTTATATTTATTAACGACATTTTTTAATGACGGTCACGTCTTGTTTCTATCAACATGACAATCTGACTGTGTAATCTGTTAACTGTTACCATTGGTAATGCAATATGATGCTTATGAGCCAGCTACAAGGCCACACTTTTGTTTACTCTGCCCTGTGATTATGAGGTCATTAATACGAACAGCACCTTGAATGCCTGCGAGTTTCAATTCAACCATGCTCCAGTTACAACATTGGCATTTGGCAGACATCCTTATCCAGAGCGACTTACATAAGTGCTTTGATGTTTCCATTAATAAATATATCCTTACACTGGTTTACTAGGGTACCGACTAGACGCACCATCAGACAGGCACTATCGCAAAGGTTTTTGCATGGGTTTTATCTTAATAAATAAGAAACAGATAGGTCTTGAGCCGTTATTTAAAGATCGCCAGTGACTCTTCTCCTGTATTTCTTCTCATTTAGATAAATCACGTTATATATCTATATTAGGAGAAAACCCAGAGAATAGAAAGCATGTAAAGGTGCCTGCATATAAAAGGAAAAGAAACAAATGATAGCACGTGACTGAGGCGGAAGTTTGTGTTTAGAGAGGCTGATTTGTTTATGTCCTCATAGCAAGGAGTGCTCATAAAAGCCACGGCACGGAGTAAGTACATGTCAACATCAAGCTTCTCGCTTTCAGGCCGATCTGCACTTGCATGTGCCCCTCGCCGACACGTTAAACATTAGAGCTTATTAACATATCGAATTCCCTCAATGAGCTAAACAAGTGAGGATTGCTTTAAGCACTGCAAACAAGTAGGGACTTTTCTTTAAAAAAAAAATAGAAAAGAAAAAAGATGCCTGTTAGTGCATACATGCATGACTTGCTTACAGAACATGATCAGTATGACATTCCCATCCCTACCAAACCTGTCTGAATTAACAAGTGACACTGGAATGTATGGGTGTGTCTGAAAACTGATTAGCATGCCTTACACATAAATACACCTGTATGGCATGACTGACATTTTTTCTAAATAATTTTTACAAGAGACAAGTTTCACAGGTACAGGACTTTGACAGGTTTCGCCAGAGCACTAGTTAGGTTTTAAGTGAGGCTTTTGTCAACTCATGATGTACCCAGGTAAAGCGCTCAGCGTGGTTCATATCATCTCTCTCTGTCACACACACACAGTCGTCTGCTCCCACAGAGCTCTGAAAAACCAAACACAACAAGAGCTGCACAGCGACGAGCCCTAGCTACTTCTGTCCCCCACAATTTTTTTTATATCCTCGCTCACTTCACGGGTATAAACACGTTAATCCTCCAGGCTTGAGAGCCGGCTCAGCTATTTTACTGAGGCAGACAAAGTGGCAGCCAGGGGGACACTGTGTGTGTGTGTGTGTGTGTGTGTGTGTGTGTGTGTGTGTGTGTGTGTGTGTGTGTGTGTGTGTGTGTGT
>JAQQZT010000015.1:19483838-19502881 GCA_030068275.1 Clarias platycephalus | reverse complement strand
ACATGTAAACCTGTTTTAAGAGACTCATTAAGCAATATTAGCAACCTTTAAAATGGCATAATAGGGGCACTTTAAGTTCAAATTTAGCTTTATTCATGAAGAGAATTTGTGGTTTTTGTGCTTCCTTGTAGGTAACATTGAGACAAACCACACAATGCCACCTTCTCACAAGTCCAGGAATAATCTTCTCCGGTAAGGTTTCTGTATTTCTGTAATTGACTGTTAATATCAATTTCAAAAGTTTTTTTTATTGTTATTTGTCTCTCTGGTTTTCTTTTCATCCTTCTTTATGTGTCTCAGCACAAGTCTGGACCTGTACGCTAATGTGATGCACTGCCAGTCCTTGCCGGGGGTCCAGACCCGCCACCAGAACATCGACGTCATCATCATTCGAGAGAACACCGAGGGCGAGTACAGCAGCCTGGAGCATGAGGTAAACACCACTATTCTCTCTCTCCCTGCGCTCACTTTCTTGTTTTCAGTTGTACTGCTCACCTGGTTTCAGTTGCACTTCTGCTCCCTTACTGTTTATTCTATACAAGCCACGCTTCTGTATTATGTCATCTTTCTGTTACTACAATTAGTCCATGTTATAAAGCTGATTAAAGTGTCTGGACATCTGTGTGTGTGTGTGTGTGTGTGTGTGTGTGTTAGAGTGTACCCGGTGTGGTGGAATCCTTAAAGATCATCACACGGAACAACTCTCTGCGTATTGCTGAGTACGCCTTTAAGTTGGCCAGAGAGAAAGGACGACGCCGGGTCACAGCTGTCCACAAGGCTAACATCATGTGAGTTGTTCTGCATGCTCAATAGAAACGCATCATGTTTCAGCATGTCCTAGATACTGTTTAATGTTCCAGTATGACCTTTATCATCTCTCTCTCTCAGCTCTTACAACAGAAATGACCCGTCTTTAAGGTTTAATTTACATTTAAACTTGAAATTGTGTGAAAGCTTCAGAGATGAAGCTTGATGAAAATCTTATAAGGCATGAATACAGTCTAATCTACTGTAAGCCTACCTCATTCAGATTTTTTTTTTCATCAAATACAATTCATTTTAATGTAATCATTCAAGCAGGTGATGGACATGGACTTAACTCATGGCAAAACAGACCAATTCTTCCTATTCAGTCTTATAGTCTTTAGTTACAACCACACGTATGTTCCTTTTATTTATCTTTCTGTAGTAGTGTCAGCTATTATGTAGTTACTTATAAATTGATATGTAGTTATAGTGTCATATAGTAGGCCAGTAGGCAGATTTCTGAATGAGCATTTGTCTGTCTGTCTGTCTCTTACTCACTACCTGTTTGTCTGTTTCTCTCTCTGTCTTTTCTCCTTCAATGTCTCGCCAGGAAACTGGGCGATGGCCTCTTTCTCCAGTGCTGTAAAGAGGTGGCGTCTGGATACCCTGACATTGCCTTCGACAGCATGATTGTAGATAACACCACTATGCAGGTAAACATGGGTCAAAAAATTCTAAAGGTTTTCGACTATAGAGTTCTAATGTATATGCCCTGTCTTAAGGCATGTACATTATAAATATAAGAATTATATTATAAAATTATAATTATAATTATATTATGTGATATGAGAAAAGATATGCTAAAAACAGAACTTACCATTAAAAACAAAGCCTCATTGGCGTTTTTTTCTTTCTGTATTGTATTTTGTCTCAGCTTGTGTCCAAGCCCCACCAGTTTGATGTCATGGTGATGCCTAATCTGTATGGTAACGTGGTCAGCAACGTGTGCGCCGGGCTAGTGGGTGGACCCGGGCTGGTGCCTGGAGCTAACTACGGGAACAATTATGCTGTTTTTGAAACGGTGAGTATTGGGTTAGATGAAGCGAGAGTGTATTTGAAACAGTGGTTAAGATTAAATGGCTTTTAACCCATAAGAACCCATAGTGACACAGGTGTCACAAAAACTTTCGGATTCAGCTTTATCCTTGATTTTAACTCATGAAGTCCATACGTTATATCAAACATGCATCCTGTTGCAGTTGTGTGACAATCTGTGAATTTGTGTACTCATGAAATCATTTCCAAAATTAGCTAATTTTAAAAAGCTTTCATCACATTTTTAATGATTTAATAACCCATCTCATGTTTTATATTGAACCTGTTTAGACTGCATTTTTTTTTTTTTTTTTAAACAAACTGATATAAGAACAAATTACAATAAAATATTGCTGTCCCATAGGGCTTTTAACCCTAAAATTGCCATGTTATGTCTTTCAATATGTGTTCCATGTGGTTTCTCTGGTCTGTTTTATATCCCTCATAAAGGAGAAATGGACTCTTATGGGTTAATACACACTTCAGCAGTTGTTACCTATGCCCTTTTTTTTTTTTTTTTTTTGCCGAAACTCGAATTGAAATGGCAGCACTGAGTAGTTATTTCCTCTTCGAATGTCGGTAGTCTCAACTTCAGTTGATTCTATCATGTGTGTGTAAATTTTTTGGGGCCCTTTTTTTTTTTATAAGGCTCTATTTATACATTTCATTGATATTATTAATAATTAATGAATCTATGCAGATGTATTGGGTTGACTTATGGATGTCTTGTCCTGACAGGCCACTAGGAACACCGGGAAGAGCATCGCTGGACGGAACATAGCCAATCCCACTGCAATGCTGCTGGCCGGCTGTCTCATGCTGGATCACCTCAGGTGAGTTCAGCTCGTCAGACACCCTGTCTTCCCCCCCCCCCAGCTTTCACCACACGTGATGGTTTGACATAATTTTCCGTTTGAGACATTAGTCATTTCTCTCATGAAGGCCTGAATCATATTACTGTGTAGCTTTTACTTATTTATTTATTTGTTTGTTTGTTTTGATTATTTTATTATTTTATTATATTAAGGCCCAACCATAGCTACACATTAAGCTTAATTATAACTTTAACCACACTGTCTGCGAATACTTTTCAATTGACATTGATTCGGCCACACTTGGATCTATTGCCCTTAAGTCATTTTTGGGCGCCTCAACTTAAAGTATAGTGTAACTAATCGTGAAAGCTCTTACTAAAAATATAAATGATGTTAACCTGTGTAATCGTTTCTTCATTTCATTTCTCTAGACTTCACGAGTATGCCAGTATGATCCGTAAAGCTATTTTCACCACCATGAACGAGACTCAGGTAATCGCAACTCATGCCACAGCGATGTCACATACACTGCCGCGTCAAAAAAATAAGGGAAAGAAAAAGTCACACACCCAAATATTTTGTTGGAACACCTTTTGCTTTGATGATGGCAGCATTCTGTTTCGATACTTTTCGATGTCATCGTTTCATTTACCATAAGTTTATGCAATGTCACACTATTTATTTCCAGCCACACTCGCATTAATTTCTCTCGACATCTTTGTACTGATGATGGGAAAGTTAGACCGCTGTGTAAAGTCAGATGAGCACATCTCAAAAGACTCTCAATAGGGTTAAGGTCTGGACTCTCTAGTGGCCAATTCATGTGTCAAAATAATGTCTCATCCTCCTTGAACAACTTTTTCACAATTTGTGCCCGATGAATTCTGATAGACATCTTGGAATATAATATGCCCGTGCCGTCAGGGAAGAAAAAGAATTGATGGGGGAAAAAACCTGGTCATTCAGTATATTCAGGCCGTCAGCTGACCTCATTTTTTTGGCCAGATAACAAGATTCAAGATTCAAAGAACTTTATTAATCCCAGAGGGAAATTGCTTATACTTGGTTACAGTTTCTACAGGAGGAACATTGCTGCACCTGGACCTGAACAACAGACTCGACCTCAGATCATAACATTGCCCCCACAGGCTTGTACGGTAGGCACTAGGCATGATGGGTGCATCATTTCATCATCCTCGTCTTATCTGGATGTACCCATCACTCTGGAATAGGGTTCATCTGCATTCATCTGATCACATGACCTTTTTCAAACGCTCCACAGTCTATTCCCTTTTTTTAAGCCTTTTTTTGCCCAATCAATCTCACTGATAAGTGGTTTTCTTAAGGCTACACAGCTGTTTAGTCAGTTTCAACAGTCTCTTTAGTTGATGCTGGACAATAACCTGGCCCTTCTGAAACAGAGTAACATCTTTGCCACAACCACAGGATATGTCTTCCGACATGATATATTTAGAAAATAAGAAGCGGCTCATTACATCAGTTAGGGTTAAATGATTTGTTGCCAGCAGAAAACAAGCCAGCAAAAAGTCGTTTTCTTATTTACCAATTTATTTAGTTAAACCCAGGTGATGACACTTTTTTTGGCTGGGCAGTATATTTGCACTTTTTAAGAAACATAGACAGAGCTTGGCTATATTTCATTGTGTAATCTGTGACCATGCTGGACTTGTAGAACAAGTTTCAGGCAGATATTTTTAGTACATATTGTAGTTGTGAGCTTGATACGGTTGTGTGTATTTAATATGACAATGGCAAATTGTCAAAGAAAATCCCTGGTACCTGCCCATGTCTAAGCAACACTCCCTCTAAGCAATCACTCTGGACCTCATTAGTGTTATTCTGCAGCTTAACCCTCCCATTATCTCCATTATAAAGATGTTCGCCTTTAAAATAAATTGTTTAACAAATGTACCTACTCATGTCTAATGGCTAATGCTTATGTGTATTCATTTTTTTATTTTTACTTTCTTTCAGTTATAATTATAAATATCTCTTTCAGGTTTTTTCCAAATGTAAATAACTTCTTTTAAATAATTATTCATTTATTTTCATGAATGTCACTTTTTTTTTCTTCCTGTGAACCGTTTACATTTATTATTATTCAGTTTCATAAATGAGGCATAATAAGAGTCTAAAAGAATCTGAACAGTTTTGTTAACAAAATTCCACGTTATGTTCGCTAACTTCTGACATGTATGTGGGAGCCAGTTTGTTAGATTCATATTTAATGAGCTTAAAATTCACAAGTTTTTACTAAACATTACTCCAAATTTAATATAATTTAAGAGATATGGTGTTGACATTTTATGGTTATGACTACAGCAATGTCAGATCTTTAAAATAAAAAATAAGACAAACAAGAACCTGAGCAGTTGAGCAGATAGTAGAACAGGGCATCATAAAGGGGTCCTTGGAGTTTTGTTTGACCACAAGATTGCAGACTTTTTATTTTTATTATTTTTTTTAGAAATGTCTGACAGCATTGACACAAATTCAGCAAATTGAAAAATTTAATCAATTCTCTTTTAAGAGCCATACATTAATTAATATGTACTTATTTTACTTAGCACACAATAAATGATTATATTCATATATTATCCATATTTCATATATTTTAATTGGTTTTTTAACAATTGTGAGCCCATTTTCTGGACAAGGACTTTCTCAGGTCTAGTGAGGACACTTTATCAAATAAAATAATCATTTTTAAGTAGGATTGAAAGTAGAGTTGATTCAACTTATAAAATAAGTTTTTAATCAAAATCTGATTTTTTTGTGTTTTGCCTGGTGTGTTGTAGTTGCATACTGCAGACATCGGGGGGCAGGGCACTACCTCGGAGGTGGTACAGTCGATCATGAGGAACATCAAGAGCAGTGGACCTCTCACTTCAGAGCTCTAATGCTGTAAATGCCACAAGAGCAATAAATGGTAACGAAGCAGTGTGTCATAGCTCTGTGTCTAACAGGATTGATCATTTTTGTAAAAAGGAAGCGTTTAGAGATTTTTCATAAATGATTAACCCTTTGCTGTGCACATCAATGATTAAGGATACATTGATATATGCAGCAAAGGAATAATAAAAAAAAAAATACTAATGCAGATATTGTGCTATATTATGGCATTTGAAAACATGATGCGTTTGCCAGTTAAATTTTTTTTAATGTTTTTTACAGATTCTCGGATGTTGGCACTTCAGGGTCTGGAAAGAGGATCAAGATTACGATATTTATGCTTTTTAAAGGTTGTATTGTAGACATTGACGTTTGTATGGATTCAGCCTGACACACTCGATGTCTGTCTAGGATCACTCGAGTGAGTTAATATGATATTTATATGGGGGTATTGTGCACAGTTATGATTTATAATGTAAAGACATTCCATTGTTAAACAACTTTGAGCTACAGGTATATAGTTCCTGCAGCCATGTCATCATTACTGACATCACATGGTTTATTTAACCATTATATTATCCATTGTTCTGTCCCAGTTATAGACAGAATACCCAAGAAACTGATATTATGTTCCCCAGTTGCAAGTACAAGGGGCATCCAAGTCAAAGCGAGACATTCGATTGTGCAGAATATAGTACAGGACATGGGTATGGGTGTTAAAACTACCTTTATTTCCCTACAGTACTGTATATAATCCCCTGCTACACTACTGCACTGTTAGTACACTGGAGTCATGATCGGACTGCATGTTTCACATCATTATAACTGCTGAAAAGCTGGACTCCCAGAAACTCCTTTATTGTCCCAGTCCTTTTAACTAAACAAAAAAAAAAAAACATTCATGTTTGATCACCAAAGGCGTTCTGTTTTTGCAGGACAATGCACAAGCTCATACTTCCATTCATATAAGCCATTTGGACCATTACAGGAGATCCTGGGAGGCCAGGGTTTTAAATATGAAGCAAGGAATCTGATCATGGCTCTGGTGTAGTGAGAAATCTTTCTACCTTGATGGTATGCAAGCACTTGTGAAATTCGTGTAGCAGGGGATTATATAGACAAATTTAGAATTCTTACTCTCATAACTATGGTGTTATTCTGCACAATCAAAAGTCCTGGTTTTACTTGAACGCCCCTCATATGAAATCTTGCTGAATTGATGTATTCAAATCAAATTCTCAAAATCGCTAAGTGATATTTGCCTTTGTCTCAATACATTACTGTTCATATGTTCAATGATATGCCTACTATTTTAACATGGTTCAGTTTCTTGCATGCATAGCGTATCTGTGAGATACAGTATATCTGTAAACTGATAAGATTGATTCTTTAAGTCTTATTGTATTTCCATTCTTACCGACTGTTGCATCCTGGCCAAAAAAAAGAAGAAGAATTGTATTGTTTAACATGTATCAGCACTGACATTTTACTTCAATAAAGTGGTTGATAAACTTCCTTATGTCTGTGCTATATAAGCTGTGAAAATCACAAGTAGCTGTCAAGTTGTTAACACATAGCTAGACCACAAGGGGGAGAGTTTAATTACAGGCAAATTCCAGCCGACGTCTTCTGTGCTCGTTCAGATTGTACTTGAGAAATGCCTCTCCATGAGGCAGGGGACACCCGCCAAACTTGCTTCCATTTACAACATTTTACTTGTGTCTCTGCCAGCTTTCCTGCTATTCAGTGCTTATTTGAAGGTGAATATGATTTACTACCTCGTGACCATGTAGTTTTATCTAATTAGAGCGAGGCTTCTATTATGGTTTAAAATTCAGTTTTAGCTCAGAGAACAAGTTGTGAAAGGTTGAGGATGTGCTGCGAAAGTTGAACTAAATCGCTGGCAATTTTCAACTTATGACAGACCATAACAAGAAGACTGAAATGTTTGTTTCTGAACGGCTCACCTGGGGGCCATCGTTGAGAAGTTGATGAATGCAGTGCTGTTCTTGAGCGTTCTGGATGGCATTACTCCATACAGGCCGGCCAAGTTTAACAAAGTGAAACTCCATTAACATAATTACTGCAATTAACTGCTAACATGGGCTAACACTGAAACTAATTAATGGCTATGAACCTCTAGCAGAAAAACAAGGAAGTTACTATAGACCTTTTTTGCACTCCCGAGCCTTCTCGATTGGGAAAGTCATATTTTGGTTTTTAGAATATTTATTATGGTAGTAAAAAAGTTTTTTCACATGGTTTGAAGGAATTTAGTAATCATTAGCAATGTTGGGATTAGCAACCTAAACACTACTATTGAGGAAAATGTCCTTAGTATAGCTGACATTCAGCATTTATGATCTGCCAGGGGGGACTGAGAGGTGGGAAAGTAAGAATGGAGAAAATTATGCAGGAGTTCTGCGGAGAGGCAGGGTTAGTAAAGAGCATGTAGACTGCAAAGAGGCATCCATGAGTGTTTTGGCTTTCGTTTCCTGGAACTTGCTTGTCACCGAGAGGCGAATCGTTGGCTTACACACATTGATCTTTTGTTCCATGATTCGGCCCCATTTCCAAGTTTGATTGCTCTTGTTTATTATCCATTTCCATGTTACATCACACTTGAAGCCCTAAAGTACACCAGGCTTACTCATTTCACCTCTATATCATTTTTTTTTGTCCACATTGACCCTCAGCCTAGTCATTAATTTCCAACTAGAGGATTAGGCTATCAAGCTTGCATACAAATTCACAACAGTCTGTAGTGTTTGTAGTGTTAAAAGCTGGAACTGAATTTTAGGCAACAATACTTGAACAATGATCATTTCACTTCCAGTTTGTTTAACAACCAGCAAGTGCAACCCACTGTGTCTCCCAATGAAATACATCAATCCTGTTTTATCCGAGTTGGAACACTATCCGCGTGAATGCTTTGAAGCAGAGTAAAGTAAAAATAGCAATGACTAAATGGTCAGTTTTTATTAACCACCTTTCAATCAACTGCACATTCTTCAAAAGAATATTGTTTGATCATGTTGATGAGAGACAGGAATTAAGCCCTTGGCATGACTCCTGGCATTTTAATATTAGGGCTATTATCTAAAATAATACACTATTTGGCATAACTTTTTTAAAATTATTAAATTACATGGTTATTTCAAGTGGCACATGTTGGCTGAGTAATACGCTCCCTCTATCCAAAGGTACTTAATAATCTCCATGTTTTTGCACCATCGTTGATCCCAAATATTGAATCCTCTTTGAAAATCCCCTTTGTCGCAGGTCCCTGCACTAGAGAATGTTTACGGAGATGACACTATTGACAAGAACAATTTGCACGGATGGATGAAGTTGTTTAAAGAAGGGAAATCAGTACCAAAGAGAAACTACACAATCAGAGACTATCATCTGTGACAAAAGGGATTTTCAAAGAGGATTCGAGAGTTGGGATCAACGATGGCGCAAAAGCATGGAGCAAGAACATTGCATGTGTTGGAGACTATGTTGAGTAGTAACCACGAATAGAGGTGGAGTTACTTTTCCAACATTTGAATGATCTACGTCAGTTAATAAAAAATTAAATATGTCTCCTTTTGCATTACTTTCATACAGCCCTTGTACTCATAAATTTAGGACTCAGAAAGAACCCGTACACTAACACCTCTCTGGAACCAAGCAGAATTAACAGTGTCTATAAATAACGCATGTGTGCCATATGTTTAGTAAATCTATACATCAAGGGACTTACAGCGGATGTAAATATGCCCGGATATTTGCTTCAAGTTCTTGCAGATGTGCACACAGCTGGATGTGTTTTACACCTAATCTCAAGTGTTATCACTTACTGACTGGTCCCCCTGTTGTTTTAGTGCTGTATAACAGCATGACATGGAAACAATATGCAATCCCACATCACTGGAGCATAACCTGATCCTTCCTCACTTCATGTTACTTCATGTTTGTGCACTGAAAGGTCATTTCATTTCCCAACTGGTTCCTCGCCATTATTTTAGGGCTGCAGTCTCACTTACTCTCTCAGTCTTTTTCTGCTTCTGTGATTTATAAGTGATTTATAAAAAACTGGTCTTTCTTTTAACATTTGAACTGGACTCCAAGTTTGTCCAAATACCGTTCAGAGAAAGGTTTTAATTCACTGTGTATGCTTGCTGCACGATATTAACTAGATATGCTAAAATATACCTTTAAAAAAAAGCTTTAGCATGGAGATAGCTTTATAGTGGATGTGTAGATGAGGCCAGCTCTGGAACAAACACACCATATGTGGGTGTCACTATAAGACACACACTTAGACAATCATTTTAATACCAAAAACCTTTAGGACACCCTCGTGAACTGTGCGTAAGCTACTGTGGTAAGCTATTTTCCAGTCTTACTGCTTGACTAAATTAATCAGTAAATGTTTTGGACCTTTGATGTATAAATTTCATTTGAGAAGGTACATATAAATGTATAAAATATGGCAATATATTGTAAATTATAATGCAGTGTGTTAAATAATAAATTTCCACATGCAATATATGAATGGAC
Source organism: Clarias platycephalus (assembly GCA_030068275.1). NCBI lineage: Eukaryota > Metazoa > Chordata > Actinopteri > Siluriformes > Clariidae > Clarias > Clarias platycephalus. The sequence goes on along the minus strand of JAQQZT010000015.1, from coordinate 19,492,763 downwards.
CATGTATGGATATTGCAATAAAGACAAAAACATTATATTTATACTTATAAGTGTTTTATTAAAACATTATTGAAACTTTATGCATGTTTAAGAGTTATACACACACTTTTACTTTGTCAGTGTGCTCTGATTACTGCCTATAAAGTCCATTTTGGTTGAACTACATTAACATATAAGCATATTATGAAAAAAGAAATAGATATATTCAATCAAATTCAATATATTATGAAGTATATTGTTGAATATGAAATTACATACATAAATATATACGTTTTAATATATTTTATTCATTCCTTATGTATTTTTCAATATATTAATACAATATATTATTCTGTATATTGTGAATATATTTTTGAATATGAATTTTTTTCTGCTAATTATTAGTTAGTATCAGTTAGTGTAGCAATGAGGAATATTATCATTTTAAAATCTTTTCAATTTACCAGCAGAGCAGAGCACTAAATCTTTTAATATATTGACAGTTATTGTATAGAGAAATGTATTTTATTTGCGTAAGGGAAGGCTTTAAAGCTACATCAGTCTTTAAGGTTACATACGTTAAAGCTGAAAGATCCATACTGACTCACTCACATCCACTCACACTCTGGAGTCTATACCTGTGTAAACTAGGAATAAACCCTTGATGAGAAACCAGTGCATCCTAAAGCAATTTATCTAAGCCAGTCCACCTAGTGGCATATTTTAGGAGCAAACCGGAAACCCCCAGAGGATATCCACACAGACATGGAGAGAATATGCAGAAACTTAACACAGAGAGTAACCCGAGCTCAGGATCCAACAAACGCCCCTGTAACTGTGAGGAGGCAGTGAACTACAGAAGACTTCCAGCACAGTATGGCGATAAGACCGCAATAAAACATTGGAATGGTCTAAACAGTTAAAAGAAGGCAGTATGTCCATGAATTACAACCCCAGCCGAGGTGGATTGGAACCCATTGTAGTAGTTCCCATGAACGTTCAGCGAGTGGAATGCCAGAACAGTGAAAATTGGCGGATAAATTGTCATCAACCTACAGTAGGAAAGAGACACATCTGTCTGTGCGAACTGTACACACAATCATTCATCAACAACACTTGCACATTTCAGGAACTCGCCTGGGAGTTAATGCCTCATCTCGCTTACAGTTCTGACCTCGCTCCAAGCCATTTCCACACATTCGGGCCGTTAAAGGAGTTCCTGGTAGGCCAGTTTTTCAGACGCAAAGCAGGCAGTTGATCATGGCTTTGTGAGTAAATCTCATTCACTCATGTCTTCTGTTATTGTGCATAATCACAAAAGTCCCGGTTTGCTTTGAACACCTCTCGTATATCATATCATGCCAGATACTACTGTAGGTGTGAAACTAGATCATATGTGATACTGTACATGAACAGTAGAAAGCAGATTAACCTGTTCCACTAAATTGTAGTAATTTGACCATCCGGAAGTTACAATGGCTATTTGTTTGGGATCTTGGCATACCAGGTAACACTTTTACCTGATATGTTTCTCCAAATCATTTTGACAAGATACACCTAACTCTCACACCTGACACCAGTCCCAGCATGATTATTAAACCTCACAACTGTTAACCAGCAGACATTCAAGCAGCATGCCTTCTGTTTTTTGCAGGATTCAGTCGTAAATTAATAGAGGGTTTTTTTCCCCCCTTTGGCACAAGATAAAATACTGTGTGCTGTAATGAGTCCCCTAAGAACAAAAAGGAGAGAACTAATAGTGTATGTGAGTTTCTCCTGCTCATGACATCCCAACTTCTATGTAAGAACACGAAATTCTGCTGCATGATTTAAGTCACTTCTATTGAGGTTAGTTTTCCAAATGAAAATAAAAAATGAATATGCTGGAAATATTAGTTCATCTATTAAGTCACTAAAAGCATTTTATTGTCATTACGTACAGGGTATTTTATTGAAAAAATAAATCAGTGGGCAGGCAAATAACCACTGACTCTCTTAGAAAAAAAGGTTCTTCGGGAGTTCTTTGTATCAAAAAGTTCTTTGTATATTTACAAACCCTTCTTAAAGTGTTCACGGCCTCCTTAAAGCATTCTTGCTCGGGATCTGTGCCAGTCCCAGTTAAATGGGAGCCAGCGCCATCACTACCATCGTCTCCTGTTCAAGCCTGTCATAGTAGAACCCGATGTGGTCTTGTGCTGTTGCGACTCATCCACCTCAAAGTTCATCACATTGTCCGGTCTGAGATGCTTTAAAGTGTGGTTGTTTGAGTTTACATCCCATTACCACAAACCAGTCAGGCTATTCTATTCTGTGCAAATGTTAGAACTTGTGGATGCATGAAGCTCCCAGTTTCTAAAATTCCTTAAACCATCAAACATGCCACAGAGCATGTCCTGATCTTTGATGTGAACATTAAACTTAAGTTCTTGACCTGTATCTATGACTTTATTGGGTGGACTTCATGTTAACTTCTGTTATATTGAACTTTCAGCTGCATAACACACATGACGTTATATAATTTCTATCTGTTATCACCCAAATGAGGATGGGTTCCCTGATTGAGTCTGGTTCCTCCCAAGGTTTCTTCCTATTGCCATCTCATTATTATCCAGACTCATTTTTCTCACACATACACACTTCCATAAATTTTCTTTTTTTAAATTGCTTTCATTTTTGTGAAGAAGCTGCTTTGAGACAATGACCACTGTTAAAAACGCTATATAAATAAAATTGAATTGAATTGAACTTTATTCATGCTGCTAATGCTAAATGCTTGGTTACTCACTCATATTGTGCACAGTGTTGCAGAGACAGGGTGAAAAACCACCACAGGAAACACACACTATAGGCAACTTTGGGAACGTCAATTACCCTAATCTGCATCTCTTTGGATGGTGGGAGGAAACCCACCAAGCATGGGGAGAACATGCGATCTCCAGGCACAGAGACCCCGAGATGGGAGTCAAACCTGGACCTAGAGGTGCAAGGCTACAGTACTAACCACTAAGCCACCTAAATGCTTGGATAATGGGTGCACAAATGAACAAGAATATGAATGTTCTTGTTAAAGTAAGAAGCATTTTTTGTTTTCATTTTAAGTCAGACAGTACAGAGCACTTAGAGGATAAATATTGTTGACTGAGCAGATGTAAGTTATCCGAAACCAACATTCCATTATGGGCTACAGTATATACAATACTTTACTGAAATGTTTTACTAAAAACAGTAAGGACTCTGTTGGGGTATGAAAGAAAGAATAATTATGTTAGGGAAGTGGACTCTAGCTGTCCTCCCAGTCACTGCTGGGCAGGTGTGAACGTGTTACTGCAGTTCATTTGTAACTGTAATGTGAGCAAAAATGGATGCCCCACTTGTGATTTGCAAGAAAGAAGTTATTACCAGGTATTATCAGTATGGAGAAAGTATTGGAATATCTGCAAACAAATACTCTACTCTATACTCTAAGGAAGGTTAAAGAGAATCATTACTGATGACAAGACATGGATTCATCACTACGAGTCTGAGAGTAAATGTCGAAGTGTGGAAAGGAAACATCTCCAACAGCCAAGAAAAAGTTCAAAAGTCAACCATCAGCTGGAAAAACAATGCTTACAGTTTTCTGGGTTCCTCGAGGGCCAGTATAGGAACATTAGCAGGAAAAAGGTTCAACAATCAACAGTGCTCGTTACAGTGAGACGCTTATTGAAGAGCTGAAGCCTAAACTTCTGATTAAACGTTGAGGACTGATATCGTGCATGACGATGCACGTGCGAACACTTCTGCCCACACTGTCGACACTCTGCAAAAACTTTTAAGGTGTTAAAGCATCCTCGCCATAGTCCTGCTCTTGCTCCATCGGAATTTTCATTTTTGACTGGTCTATTCAATCTTTAAACATGTTTTTCAACAATTACATATACTACACATGTGGTGTAATGTACATAAGATCAGGTCTGAAGTTCATCATTTTAGAAGGGTGAACTGGTAAAAATACAAGGTAACATCTCTTTCACAACCATCTGAGATGATTGTTGAGGAAATGAGAAGCTGCTCACTAACGGAGTTAGGGTTAAAAAATGTTGCCAGCTGAAACATATTAAATACTGCAGCAATTAAAATGAACAGTTAAAAGCTCTTAAATATTTATTTCTTTTCAATGTATTTAAAAAATGCAATTATTTAATACCATGCTGCAATAATGTAATGCAAACTCTGTAAGCCCGATAAGAATTTAGATACAGAAATTCACCGGACTGTGTGTGTCCTGAGCTAACATGACAGCGTTTCCTTGCCCAGAGTCAGAAACATCCTTTTTCATTACTCATAGTCTTGCTTCCTTCTCCCAGCTGACTCCTACCACCTCTGCAAGTCCTCTGCAATACTCCTAATTTAGAGGCTTTCTCAGCTGTTAAAAGTTGTTCAGGATTTTGTACTATTTTAAAGGATAAGTATGTGGTCTTTAAAGGATATATATTTTTTGAACACTTCAGTAACTCAATCCTTTTTCAGGCACTTTTAAGCACCGTGTCCAGTAGCTTTCTGTTCCTTATTGTCGTGATTAGTGTCCTAATCTCAGGTTTCATACACATTTCCTTAGTTAAAGACACTCTAAGTCTACCACCAAGTGTTTATTATCTCTGCATGCCTACTGTGCAAATCTGGTTCCTATTCTTACAGACAAAGCACATGCATTTCATATGTGAATAATCAAATGATTCATAATCAAGTTCTCAAGACTCTTTATGTTTCCCATGTTTCACATGTACATGTAGTACATGTGTATTTATTTCGCACTTGCAAATTTTACACGATTCGTTTATTTAGATGTGATTTGTTTTTATATCCATGATTGATTTCTTTTCACATACGAAGGGCATTCGAACCAAACTGGGACTTGTGATTAAATTTCTCCTGAATGAAGGTGTAAAGACGGTCTTACAGAAAATCACAAGCACAGTACAGTATTGAGACAGTGATTTAGTCATGCTTAAACATTTGAATGATGGAATGTTTTTAAATAAGGCTGTACAGTTGGTTTGATCACCAGAGACAATCTTTTTTTTTTTTTTTTTTCAGGATAATGCAGCGCATAATGACCAACACACCACTTGTACATTGCAGCAGGAACTCGGCTAAGAGTTATTATCACCTGGCTCCGGGCATACTGAGAAAGCTTCCTACCATGATGGTTTTTACTCTCATAACTGTGTTTACTCTCAAGTACTGGTTTGACTTGAACACTAAAATATGATTAATTAGCTTTCATGGATTTTTTTTCCTACACATACCCACTATTATCCATGATGACTTTACACTCTTTATCACATGACTTATTTATATTTACATGTGATCCTCCCCACATAGTTTATTTATTCTATCCCCACGGTTCGTTTATATTTATCGGATTCTTACACTTAATATAATATATATAAATATTAAATATATGCACAACTTTATTGGAAATATATTCGGATAAAGTTGTGCAATTTCCGGACACGTTGACATGGTTCCACTAGTTAGTGGCATGTTTGACTAGTTAGTAGTTAGTAATAAAAATAAAAAAAATAATATGAATAATAATTTATTGATTTATATTCTATACTTCTTATCCTGTACAGTGTCAGGGGGTCGGGGGGTGGGGGGTGGAACCCGTCCCAGGAGACTTTGGGCACAAGATGGGGTAAAATCTGGACAGGGTGACAATCCATTGGGACACACACACAATAGCCAATTTGGGAGCACCGATAAAATTTTAATTCATTAGCCTAATCTGCATGTTTTTGGAGTGTGGGAGGAAACCATAGCACTCACCAAGCATAGGGAGAACATGAAAACCACCACCCAAGGTGGGAGTCAAACCCATTGTACATAGTATACAGTATAAAGTACATACTGAATACATTATAGAGTAGCATAAATTTGTTTTTGTTGTATTCCATTATCCTGAATTAATTAATCCAAATACTGGGGAAAACAAGCTATTCAATTTATCCATGTTTAATAGTCAAGTAAAGTTCTAGTGGAGAGTTGACAGGTGACCAGACCAAGCTTATTGTGCACCTACAAATGTTCATAATCCACTTCCATAACATTCACCTCCATGTAAATGTAAGTATTTATAATTGTATTTTTTTTATGCTGAGAGCTGATCAAGAATCAGCATTTATAGATGTTATAACCTGTGCTTTTCCTTAATGACTTCATTCTGTAGTAATGGCATTCTCTTGCAGCTCACCATGGGAATGAGAGCATGTGGAAGGGGTAAGAATGCCAAAATAAGCCACTGACATTACGCTCAGTCTCAACATGCTGGACACAAATGATGAACGGTCGACCTGCTGATTTTTATCAACTTCCACACAGTGTTTTGAACAGATCTGCTAATGGTTTACAGAGACACATAAACACAGTACTATTGTACTGGCAGCCACCGTTACACTCCTAAAGGGACTGGAGATTTTCATTGATGGCAAAAACATGTCAGAAATCATCTGTCTTGTCATAAATTGAGCTGCAGGTAAGATGTTGCTTTATTCGCTCCACCTGTCAATGCCAACTCTTTCAAATGTCCCTGTCAGTACTGAATGCAGTTTAAGTCTAAAGGTCCTTCTTTTACATTCACTGTCATTTCCTTGTCTTCTCAGGAGACTCCAAAAACCAGATTTACAGGATTATGTCCATATCTCACATTCATTCATCTGCTTCAATCTGTTTCAAGTCAAATAAATGCAGGAGAACTTTGTATATAAACATCATAGTTGATGTGAGAGTTGATGTGGAAGTGCTTTCCACATCAACTCTCCCACAGGACACAGGTCACCCTAACTACTGTATAGCTAGGATTTAAGTATAAATATACATTCTTAGCATATAAGAATGTGAGAGCCTATATGAGAAACCCAATTACAAATGGTCTTCAAGTCAAGATTTTAATACTGCAGGAAAACACAGTCCTAAAAAAAAAAAAACCCCTGGCTATTTTAGCAACACTAATGCACTTATTCCAGTGTTTCACTAGTGCTTGGATAGCATTAAGGTACAACTTTTTCTCCGTACGCCGGAGCCATGATCGGACTGCCTGCTTTACGTCAGAAATGCATCATGCCAAGCATGTGGAAATGGCTTGGCGTGAGTGTCAGGACTGTACAGAGGATGTGGCAATAACTCCCAGCTGAATTCCTGTAACAGATACGTCTGTTCTGCATGTTGGCCACAAGTTATCTGTCACTTTGTAAAGAATCAGGCGTTCCACATGCTGATCGCTCACGGGAACGACAACGAGTGGGCTCTGAGCCACCTCGGCCGGGATCGTCATTCACAGCCTTTTTTAAAACGGTTGCACCGTTCCAGTGTCTTACTGCAGCTAAGAGTCTCATCATCGTAACCCGCTTGAAGTCTTCTCTAAATGTCAACTGGTTTTACGCCTCGACTCACGAGAAAATCCAAGTCCTGGTTTGACTTAATATGCCCGTATGCTTGTTGAATGCTTAGCAATGGGCTAATTAATTCTTTTTTATTTCTCGACCTGGATGTTTATAGGAAATTAGGGATGTTAATCATATTAAACAAGCTCAACCATTCTTTTTCATCCCATGACCTCAGGAAGATTTGCAAATGATTCTGAGGTTTGTGGGATTAAAAATGTGTCATAAGGAAAATGATCGTGTAGAAACCAACAAATCATGTGAATATTAAATCCCATGTTGGTCTTTCGGCTGCTCGCGGCAAGGGGTCGCCACGGCGGAATATCCAGTCTGTACAACAACTTGGCACAGGTTTTACGCTAGATGCCCTTCCTGACACAACCCTCCCATTTACCCGGGCTTGGGACCGGCACTGCGTCCAGTGGCTGGAGGGTTCGGGGACTGGCTGGGAACCGAACCCGGGCCTTCCGCATGGCAGGCGCAACACCTACCACTGAGCCACCATTGCCCATATTAAATCCCATGTAAACAAACTGTCGAAGAAAAAACGTACAAATAATGTAGTGAAAATAATAACAAATGCCCAACATGTGCAGCAACATGGACTAGCTGTTTTTTTTTTTTTTTCTATTTCATATTCTCCGGGATTGAAATGGGAATAGTTGTAATCCATCCGTACAGTGATACAATTCATCATGGCATAAAAAGCTTTTTATTTTGTTCAACTAGATCCAACTCCGTTACTGAATGACATTTAATACCCTACGTTGTTACTGAAATGACATTAAAGATTAACGACCTGTCAGTAAGTATCTTCCGGTGCCTCTTAAGCATTCAATCTACTGTAGGCGGATTTACAGTCATGTGACATTTCTCAAGCTTTTTCAAATATTTTAGTGAATTTAGTGTAACCTTGTTGTGACCTCATGCTTGTTTAACGATGTTGATGTAATTTGTCTTACACTTTGCATTAAAATCTCAGTACATTTCGGGAAAACCGTGTACGTCCAGCGATGGACCAATCAGCGCTGCTTTCCTTATCTGATCCATTTTGATACAGCATGGTATCCAGTTAAAACAAAAGATCTGTTTGGTCTGCAGTGGGATGTAGCCAGTTTAAAATTCACTGAGGCCATTATGCCAGTAGGAAAGTCTAGCATGCACTTGCTGATCATACGGAATAGGTGAAAGGTGAAACGTAGCCAGCATTACAACCTGCTGTGTATATTCAGCTCTCATTTCTGTGATTTGTTCCATGTTCACATTCATAGCATGTAGATGAGAACAAAAAAACAGTTGTGCGCAGTTTGCCGTGTGCGTAGTGTACAGATACGGGCAAGAAAATGTCAGAGCTGCTTTGCACCGAGAAGAACCAATGACCAATATAAATCTTTTTCCTGTTTCACATTTTCTGCAAAGCACAGACACTCTCTCTCTCTCTCTCTCTCTCAAACACACACACACACACACACACACACACACACACACACACACACACACACACACACACACACACACACAC
>JAQQZT010000015.1:19458796-19478725 GCA_030068275.1 Clarias platycephalus | reverse complement strand
TAGTGTGTATACATTATATATAGTAGTATATTCCTGTATTGTCCTTCTGAAACAATCTTGTTTCTTGAAAAGGATTGAGAAAATCTGAATCGCATTGAAATTTGCTTTGAAAAACAAGATTTATAATGCCTTCACTGTGAATGTTCTTCTCTATCTATCTATCTTTCTGTCCTCCATGTTGCAGCTTAATACAGTGAGAAACTAATGAAAACCATGCAGTGTTGTGCCCTGCTCCCAGGAATCCATCACATCTACTTAAGTCTAATATTAATTGTTTCCATATTACAAATATTTCAAGATTTATTAATACAAAAAATACAAACCTAACATCTTCTCCTTTTCTTCTGGGCTTGCTGGTGTTTTTTAATCGGCAGGGACGTGAACTACATTCTTGTTGTCAGGAGTGGCCTCTACAACCATGATTCATTCTGACACTTAAGGACCATTAATTGTGACCGAGAAGAAATTAGCTTGATGTTGATCCAAACATTTAACATTACATTGTGTAATTGTGTAATTACGTTTCTAAGTAACTTTACACGCCTTCAAATTCACATATGCAAATCAATCAAGCCTGTCATGTCCATGCTGATACGCTGACAGAGAAACACTCCACAAGGCCCCCTCTCTTGTCTCGTCCTGCCCGTCACAGAGACTCATTCACTTCCCTCTCTCACTCTTCCTGTAGTTTTCGCTCATCCCTCACTCATGAACTGAGCCTTCTTTCACCCACACTGTTCCGCATTCCGCAGACAAATAAACATCTTTGTCAACATCCTATTTGCTCGCTAATGTCAGCTCTTCCTCCTCAAATACATATAAACACAAGTACATGGCTGAATGCAATCACATAAATCTTCTTTCTTGCATGCCTCTAATAAAGACAGATTTTTAACTTTACAATCAGTAGTTCTTGGATCAATGACATAAAGCTCTTTTGTGTGTCTGCTCCTGTTAACATGATCAAGAACGTTAAAAAAAGCTGTCTGCTGTAGAAATTTACTCGAAAGCATCTTTTCCCTGAAGAGCATTTAAAAAAAATATTTATAAACATCAATAAAGTTATAAACATCATTTAAAAATGTTAATAGAATTTTCTTAGAAAGAATGGTATTAATATTGTAGTTTTCCCCAAACTATCGAATGTATCTCTGTATGTTGTTTTTTAAAATCGATATGCCCATAAAAATATTTTCCATGGAATTAACTACATTTCAGAAAGTCATTATGTCATCATTTGATGAGTAAACTATGTAACTTTTTTAGATACCCTCTGGTGCTGCGTCAAGATCAACGGGTCCCACAAAGTACACCATTTACATTTACAAAAAAAAATAAAAAAAAGCTGTATGATGACATAATAACTATGTTGTAAAATTGCTAAAATTTAAATCATTTGTTATAAACATTTTTGCTCAAAGATTTACTCAAACAAAAATAGAATTTATTTGAAATCTGTTACATATTTAAAAATGTTTTAGGTGAACTTCAACATAGAACAACAACATTTATGTAGTTTTCTATTCATAGTCTGGGCTTTAGTTTGGTCTTTGTCTCTGTTGTCTCTACCATTGTTGTCATTGCTGTAGTTATCCTGTTGTATCTCTTGTCAGTTTTCGTTACCCAACACAACATCTTCACTTTATTAAAGAACAGTTGCTTCAGCATCCTTCACAGCAATTACATTCTGAAAGACAATCGCATCATTTCTCTTGGTCACATGATGAATTATTCATATAAATATAAATCATCACATGATGAACTATTGGCTGTGCAGATAGCGTTTCACTTACAAATTCACTAGGCTTCGGCATCAGCTGTCAAACTAAATGGAAGATGATGATAGTGCATTGTAAACTAAACCGTTTTTAATTTGAATAGTTTTTCATTCTTCTTATGATCTTTAACAAAACTTTTTGTGTATATATTAAATAGCATTCCCAAATAACCACCAACACATCTGCAGGCTGTGAAAAAATATATTTCAGAAAAATCACACCGATATAACCAAAACTATTTTTTACAAAATATTTTGGCATTTATTATTTTTTTTTATTAGCACCCTTGTGACTCAAAGAAAACATGCACAAAAATATTTCTTTGTCAGTTTGCAATGCTTCTTGCTTCATTTGAAAAATAAGGGTTTTTGTTCTGCAAAAATGTGATTGAATGCTAATGTTAGTTTATTTACACTTTCTATGTAATCCTGTGTGAAATGAGGCTACATGCCAAAAGCGATCTGTTTTATGGTGCTGGAATAAAATGTGGTGGAGTAGTTTGTTTTGCATGCCTACATGGAACAGGAACTTAATGCATTCTCATAATTTATGTCAGATTAGGGCATTGCTTGATTAGAGTGTTTAGGTCTGTGCTTCTGTGATTGTGTTTGGTTTTACCCTCTGTTCAGTGAGATACAGGCTGCAGGACTATTCGTCAAATACAAGTTTTTTCCATTTCTGCAATATATTTCTCTCTCTCTCTCTCTCTCTCTCTCTCTCTCTCTCCTTTTTCCTGTGCTTCTTCCTTACTCTTTCTTCCTTATTGAGTTTCTCAGACCAGGTCTTTGATAGATCAGTTGTTTTTTTATCTTTATTTTTTTAGCTTTATGTTCTGATATGGCCAAACCTGGTTATCAAGTGTGTTCCTCTTAATACCAGCGAATAATACAGCGTAGTTGTTCCTGTCAACATTCAGCAAGTTCAACACTTGTTCTTAAAAAATCGACCGACTTGTCACCAACTTGTGGATGAGACGCATCTATTACAGGAACTTGGTTTGGAGTTATTGCCCCATCACTGTACTGTCCTAAGCTTGTGTCAAGCCATTTCCACATGTTTAGGACATTAAATGTGTTCCAGGGAGGCCAGCATTTCAGGAGTGAACCAGACATGAACCAGTCATGGCTCCGGCATGGCTCAGAGTTACTTAGAAAACTCTTGATGGTATCCAACCACTAGAGAAATGCTGGGATAGGTGCATTAGTGTAGCAGGGGATTATATAGAGAACTAAAGGTAGTTTTTACTCTCAAAACTGTGTTCTGTTATTCTGCACAATCAAAAAAGTCCTGGTTGGACTGGTGGAGGAACACTGCTCATACTAATACTATCTCTCCTGAGAAGAATGATTCCTTATTTGCCTAGATTTCTCTGGTTTTGTGTGTCATTTATGCACAATCCATGCACGAATCCTGGTATCATACGATTTCTAGAATATCATAGCCTCTGGCATGGCATAGTGCTTTATGCATGTGCTTGCCAGTGCATTCATATATGCAAATTCTATTCTTCAGTGTCATGTGCACATGTGCAGTGTATAATGTCAGTCTTATTTATTATTCACCAGTATATCACATAACAATGCAGATGTTTTTACATGCCAAAGACATACTTCAACTCATCAAACAATCAACCGCGGCAAGTGGAATGGTGGAAAAGAATGGGTTAGGAAAGTGGCACATGTCTAATAGTGTACTGTAACAATAGACAGTATGTTTGTGTTTTAACGGCTTATCGAGACGCATAAACTGTCTGTGAATCTTGTGATTCCGAGTGCTGATAGTCGTGGTGGATATCTGGCTATGTGGGAAATCTTGAACCGTTCCTGATCATCATGTGTAGTGCTTTGTCTTTAAGATTTCTCCAGTCTTTAATGAACACTTCTTAATGCAAACATAGGAATTGGTTGTTGTTTGCTTTCTCATGTCTTGTATTTCTTTGAGCAAAATATGGACCATTTCTGGTTCCCATAATCCAGCACGGTATGACTTCTAGACTAGTACCACAACGCTTTTCTATTCACTTTTCTTTTAAAGGACCCAGAGCGTTTAGAGACCTAGCATTGTGTGACATCTGCACCATTTATTCATAGTCTTATCATAAGTGTTGCCTGCTCTCCCTGTTTGTTTTTATAGAAACAAATTTGTGTTTCCTTTATTTTTTTTCCCAACCACCCAAAAATATGCTGGTTAGTGGCCTCATAATTGTGAATGAATGTGAGGTACGTATATGTATACCCAAGCTACTGTATGTCCTCTTTCACTCTGGATCCACCATGACCATAAAAAGGTCAAAGCAGTTACTAAAGATGAATCAATATGAATAATTGATAGCTTTAGTTATTTTTAGCCTTGCTATACTGTAGGTATCTGATATCATGTCGCTCAAGCAGCTTCATTGCATACCAGTGTTTGCTCCGAATCAATATACAGAGGGTTAATTTTTCAAATCCCTTTGGACGGCTTTTTTACAATCCATTGGGATGTGAATTTTTAAAAATACTGACATTTGAGATGGACTATAATCAATTGTCAAGAGCTCACTGCTCAAGTGTGCTTTGGGTCAATCAGTATCCCAACTACCAAATACAGAGTAGTAAAACGGGCCACTAGGGAACCTTGTCTTTCCCACAAGGAAATCAGCTGTGAGTTTTATTTCTGGCCCGTGGTGAGAACATCTGGAACGTGTGCTTTAGCATGTTGGATTAGCTCATACTGGCTTGGGAGGTCCATAGAAAGAGGTTTAGGGAGATAGATAGGAATACGGGCCTCTTCTACTCCTGTGACAGTAGATGGGTTATTTTCAAAAATCTACTGGCAAATCATTGTGGACCGCTGGGTAATTTTATTTTATGCATGTGAACACTATGTCCTAGAGATATTTGTCAGAGTGCAGTGAACGGACAATGGGTGCTATGTGTTAGTCTTCCCTAGGAGAGATGTTGCGCATAAGGTTACTTGTATAATCTCCTGTGGCGAACCACATATTTTGCTTGCCTGGCACAACACGACGTTATGCTCTTGATCCAGGCCAGAGACAAGGATATAGCAAGGGCTCGGAGCCAAATTTAGATATTCGTTCCCCCACGTTTTCCAGCGAAATGGCTGATGTCTGGGTGTGACAGGCCAAAATGACCCATCGGCATCAGAATTAATTTAATTGAAGTGAGTCATGCATACCACTAACTACAACCTGCATTACTGCTCGTATTGGTTCTTTGGTTCCTTCTCTTTTTAGATATCAGATATATGAATCATACCTGAACTGGGGAGCAACAAAAAACACTCCTAAGACGCCTAAGAAGACATATGATCTTAACACCCAACCCACTTCTGTGGATGTTTCATGCCAGAGAGTTATGTCATAGAACACCTGTCTTAACTATCTCCTCCCAGAGAACCAGAGAGGGGAGGGAAGCAACACAGAGAGAGAGAGAGACAGAGAGAGAGAGAGAGAGAGAGCTCAAAATCAGCCGTATCTTTGCAATAATACCCATTTTTACTGGGATACAAGGACTTGTCCAAGCACGACTCAGGAATACTACAATCATTTGAAGGATATCCTGCTTGCTGTCATCTGGGACGACGATTTGATTTGCACAGGCGTGAATCAAACCATGACACAACGAGTTTGCTGGGTGAAATAACACACCTCTCTTCAACAATCCTGTGGAAATCACGTGTACAGGTAGACAGAGAAAGAGAGAGAATAAAAGTGCCGGACCTTGTAACTAACAACAGACTGGGACAGGGACAGCCATAAAGAGTAAGTTTACTTTTGTCTTTTGTAGAAGTACTGACAGCATGTGGAAAACTAGTTCTTGGTTTTAAAAAAAAGATAAAGAAAAAATCTTTAGCAACCAAGTCAATAAATAAATGCATGTTAGGTGACTGTGTGTTTATACAGGGTGTCCAAAAAGGTTTGATCCATAGGAAAACATTTGTTTAAAGTTTAATGAGAGCAAATGCGCCAATTGACAGTGTCTGACTTGGTGGCACATGGGTATCCGCTGCATACAAAAGCAGTGAGTGTTTCTTAATGTATCAGAAGTGATGTTGCTCCATGCAGGGATGATTTTCACCTTTAGCACGATGAAGATTTGGGGCTGATTTTGCATTTTAGAATACTGCCTTTACCGATGATCCCGAAAAAAAAAGTCGAGCGTTGTTAAGCCTGGTTCTATTCGATCTAATACTGTTTGGTTAAAAGCTATGTTGGGTATGAAATAAAAAGAAACGGTATGAAATTTTATATATGGAAAAATGCACATGGATGGATACAGACTTTTAATGAACCTTATACATTATTATTATTATAGGAATTCTAGCGCTACCTTAAATAATGCTTAAATATTCCTTATAGAGGTAAAAACAAGAATAATTGCAGAGATTATTGAAAAATCAGTATGCACTTGAAAAAACTAATAAAAAATTAAAAGATGAGTGTGTTGGTGTTGACGCAGCATCCGAATACTACGGGAGAAAAACTTGAGTATTGAAAACCAGGTAGTATACAAATTAGACGAGCAACAATAACAACAACAACAACAACAACAATAATAATAATAATAATAATAATAATAATGGGATAGGCTCCAGGTCCCCGTGACCCTAAAATACAGGATAAAGCGGTATAGAAGATGAATGAATGAATGAATAATAATAATAATAATAATAAAATAATTTTTAATAATAAAAATAAAAATACGAAACTGAAACACCAAATTACAGTTTGAACGTTTAAAAAATATAGTATTGTAAACCAGGTAGTTGACACATGTACACATTATGCACAAAGATACAAATTAGATGAGCAACAATAATAAAAATAGCAATAATAATAATAATAATAATAATAATAATAATAAATCCATGCCGCATTCATGCAAATACAAACTTGTACAAAACTGAAACACCAAATTACAGTTTGAACGTTTAAAAAATATATTTATCTGTGACATCTTGCATGTACTGCGTCAGTGCTATCTTGACAAGACTTCTACACAGAGGAACATGCTTTGTATACCAGCTTTCTAATCATATGTACATTCCATCAACATGAACGGCAGGTTGTGTGCATTTGATTTATCAGTTTTGAGAGATGGGACTGCAGACAGACCAGATATGACAGCAGCAGCTCAGGACAGTGCTCACAGAAGTATCTTAAATCTAATCAGGTGTCTGCTACTGTCAGTGTCTAATGTGTCTAAATCTACTGTCAGTGTCTAATGTATTTACTTGTTCCACTTCACGGCTGAAAAAAAAAAAAAAGGCTGGTGATTACAGGAAGTGGACGGTGGACAATGAGCCAGACAAACAGAAGCTGGGTGGCATTGGGTGATTCTTTCATTCTTTCTAGCTTTAAGGGAAGCTTAGTGAAGCTTAGTGATATATTTTAAAGGTTGCATTGGGGTTTTAACTGGTTTGTCTGTGGAAGTTTACTTATGTGAGTCAGCTATATTTTCTGACTCATGTTTAGGAAAAAAATCACCTAGTCAGATTCAAGTAGGAGCTATTTTTGGAAAAAAATTATTAGCGTTTCTCATAAACAGTGACCCGGCTTAACCTGTCTTGATGTGGTATTGTGAGTCACTTTCGTTTGTAGCATGTTCTTTGTCAGTATGTGAATTATTTGCAGGTTTCATGACCCTTTCCTTTACCATGTCACGACTTGCAAAAGCACTCAACACTACAAAAACCTTTTCTTTGTCTTTAAATGAAAAGCATGACATAATGACTACATATATTGTAGGCTTAAAAGAAAAAGAAGTTTGCTTGTGCCAAATTTGTGTTATGCGGTTGTTGTAATAGCTCTCACTTGTTCCAGCTGGTGCAGTGCATGCCTTGGTGTGGGCACTACTTTATGTACTGCTCAAAAAAATAAAGGGAACACTTAGTCCCAGTATGACTTGAACCATGCATACACATATGAGAGTGAAACTGGGACTAAGTGTTCCCTTTAATTTTTTCAGTATATATATATATACATATATATAAAATGTAGAATGGTTGTGTCTGGAAAGTACGCAAAAAAAGGAAGGGAGTGATATTTGTCTAACCCTGTCTTGACCAAGTGTACACAGTTATCGTTAATGGCTTGGGGTAATGCTGTGCATCGAGTGTGTGTTTGAGTAAGTCATCAGTCATGCAGCATGGACGGGTTGTTAGGACAGGCTGCATGGTAATGTCTTAAATGTGAAGCAGAAATATTTAATGCAGTATAGAAATCACAGTGAGTGTGTGTGTGTGTGCGTGTGTCCTATTCGGGGTGTTTTCATGCATTACACAAAGTGATCCTGGGTAAGCTTCTAGATCCTCCGTGAGACTGTGTGTGATAAAATACCTGATAAAGATCAATAAATGAATGAATGTATTTCAAAATAATGTTTTAATTGCACATGACACTCTGGGTTAGACAACAAGCTTATTTTAGCAACTTGTCTTATTTTCAGTTTACAGTATTACATTCCAGTGCATTTTTGTTGTGATTCAGATATAATCGCTTGCTACTATTTTTATAGAGTGGTCACACCCAATTCAATCACCAAGGAGCTCATTGAGTTCCTGGAGGAAATCAATGCCCTATAATTCCCACACTGTCTAGTGCCACCTTATCAGTCACTTTATCAGCGCAGTAAATAAAAGCCTATAGGCAAAACCCAGACGCAATGTTTGCATACAGTATGCACCAAACCATTAGTGAGCTCATATCTGTTAAACTTACATTCATATCTCATAATCTGGAGCATAAGTATCTACAAATAGCCTCACAGCGTCGAACGTAGAGACCGACGGGCTGAGATGAAAGACTCATTGACGAAGAATGAAAAAAAAAGTCAAAAGAGAAAAAGGGCCACTCTAAACGCCGAGGTAAAGACAGACAGAAAGAGTCAACTAACATGAAGGAGAACGTAGACGGGGAACTCGGACAGCAGCTCTTAGAGAACGAATCATGAGGTTTTGCAGCTGCAAATTCGAACAGTTATGTGCTGTACGGCTAATGAAACCCTTCTCATATATTATGTTCAGACAATGTTTTGGGCTATTAGACATAGTTTATCATATTCTCAAGCCGTTTGACTAGACAAATGATTTTAAAAGGGTAAAAGAAGCAGCTGCGAGCAAGAGTTTGTGAACACTTTGGAATTGCCTGTATTTCGGAATTTCTCACATTATTAAATCAAATCTTAAACATATGAACAGCACATGCACCATGCTTATTGGATAAATTGTAACTGGTGGACTGTAATTGGTTGTAAACCAAGATAAATATTTCAGAAGATCGAAATGAACATTTCTGCATCCGATATGTTCGACGAGAAAAAATGAGAACCACAAAACTTTGGTAAACTGTTTTTTCTTTTACATAAACTAATTTTATTGTGCAGCACTTGGACTAACTTGTAAAAAACAACAAAAACAAGATGAACACAAACTACCATCACCAAACTGCATCCCTGTGGTAGGGGAATTGTGTATTCCAATTCAAGTGGTGTCAAGGATGGAGACGTCTTCTGTCCCCTTTTTAGTTAGCCGTGTTACAGTGTGTGAGCAGTGGTTGAAAAAAATACAGACAGCTTCAGGTGTCTTGTGGAAAGCCGCCTTCCAGAATGTTAGACAGATTTGTTATTTATAAAGTCAAAATGGGCAGCACTGCCATCTCTTAGCTTCACCGTCCTGGATTGGACCTGCAGCATTTTCCTCAAGTTCATATGGGTTTTCTCGGCGTTCTCTGGTTTCCTTCTACTAACCAAAAACATGGAGGTGGATTCACCTTGAGGGTGTGACTGTGGGCGTGTGGTACTGTACCTTGGTAGACACACTCCGAGCGTAAATAGACTAAACAAGGTACTGAAGATGAATAATGAAGATGAATGAATAAAGAATTCCAAGCCAATATGTGGTTTACCTTTAGCAACTCTAAAGAATATGACTGTTTTACTTATAGAATGTTTTTAAAAATAAGCACATTTGTTGTACTCTTTAAAGTGCACTATGTATGTTTCAGGAAAGGCTACAGTTAAAGCAATGCCGCTGAGAACAAAAAAGTGAAACACTCATCAAAAAGCGTTGAAGCTCATAATACTTTGAAAGGGTTGCAAAGGATCTGACTTCACACAAGTCGATGTCACAGAAGCTTCCTGAATGCCTTTTGGGTTTTCCCGCTTCTGCTGCTTCTTCTTCTTCTTCCTGTGCACGCCCATTGTGTTCTGTCTGCACCTGTGTTTAATTGTCAGTCTCATTAACCCTCATCAGGCTCTGCACTTATCCCACTTTCTTTGTCTGGATCTGATGAAACGTTACTGAGTTGTTTGTTGAATGTGCTTGCTCTGGATGGTCTTTGTGTTTTAATCCTGGTCTATTTTTGATTTTGTGGTTCTTAGTTCAACTGATCATTCTTTCTTGCTGTGCTTCATTTCTTAACCCTTTATCTCCTTTGATTTCTGCCGTATTCTTTTCATAACGTCTTCGTTTTGTAGCCTTTTCACGTTTGCCTATGGCTTGTTTGGTGGTTTTGAGATTTGAATTTGCATTAATCTGTCTGGTCTTAACTCTAATAATAATAATAATGAAAAATACGAGGGGTGTTCAAGACCAACCAAGCCTTTTGATTGGGAAAAATAACGAAGTTATGAAAATAGAAACTACCTTTATTTTTCTATATTATCCTCTGCTACACCTCCACAGGGTTTCATTTGTGCTTGGATACCATCAAGCCGAAAGTTTTCTCAGTACGCCGGAGCTGAAACCCAAGCCTCCCAGGAACTCCTTTAACATCCCAAACATGTAAAAATGGATTCGAGTGAAGTTTTCTGTAAATGTTTTTTTTTTTTCTTTCTGTGAATTGGTTTTACACCTTCATTCGGTTTGATTTGAATGCCTCTTGTAGAAGAAAAATAAAATTAAGATGCTCCTCATATATGGTATGTCCTGTCCCCCTGTGACATCCTATATAGTCAGTTAAAAAGAATGTGTTGTAAAATCCTTGTGGACTAATTGTAAATTCATTATCTCTATATCTTTTGGTGAAAACTGAAAAAGATGCTAGCTGATATAACGTAATGACAAACGGCAAGCTAGTTAGCTAGTTCAGCATGAGAATAATGACAAAGAGAAACTAAGTAGCGTATCAGTTGGGAATCGAGTATTTAACTCTGTTTAATTATGCTTGCCCGTTGTTCCTGCACAGATGAATTCTTCATATGATGTGTGTCATGTACTGCAGCAGGCATGAGATTTTACAGTACACTGTAGCTACAGCACCAAGGTGAAGCGTATTATGTTTAACATGTCCCAAATAGTAATTATTGTCTCGCAAAAGTCAGAAAAGGAGTAATTCTATACCCCTGTACTTATTTTCCTACTAGACAGGTACAGTTAAAAAAAATAAATAAATACCCCAGACACAAAATCTGTTTGTTCCAGGGATTGTGTCTGGGCTTCTCATTCATCCACCTCCACTGCCTATCATAAAGTTTTGCAAAGCAGCTTCCCAGATGTCGCTGTGCCATCAAAATCATAAAGAATGCAACAAAAAAAAGAAAGAAAAATGATGCAAATAAAAAACGCAACTCATTTACAGTTCATATGAAGTTACTGTAATACAAAAGAAAAATCGGGGAAATGAAAATGTTGAAAAAAAAGACAACCTGGGTGGGTTTTTACCGGGACAACTGGACGTGTTGTCTGTGGGAAGATGAGACACGATTCAGACTTTCCTGTAAATGTATGCATTGTGATATTTACAGAATACAAATCACCGCATACCATAACACCAAAACCTCACTCCAGGGGACTGCTGAATTCTAGAGTAGAGGTAATTCTATAGCAGACTGGCGGTCTGTGATCTACAACAAAAGAAGTTGTCATGCAACATCCAAAACACAGAGTAAATCAACACCAGAGTGACTTAAGCACAAGAAGGATTTTTTTTTTTTTTTTTTAAATATACATTTTGGAATGGCCAAGTCAGAGTTCTTTCTTTAATCACGTTGACGCACTGTGGCGTGATCTGAAGCAGGCCATTCAAGCAAGACATCCTAAAATTATACACAAACTGAAACAGATTTGTGTAAAGGAACATGCCAAAATACCTCCTAATTGCGGCACAGGATTGATCAGCAGCTACAGAAAGCATTTGGTTGAGGTTACTGCCGGTAAAACGAGTTCCACTAGTAGCTACTATGAGTTCGCATACTTCCTCGCTCAATGGCCTTGAGTGTTTCAAACACTTCTTCGGTATACATATAGGGCCCCCAACACATGAATATGCTAGCTGTTAAATAAGGTTGTCTTTGTTTATCATGAAGATCATATCATATTTTTCCTGCAGACATCTTGATGAGTCTGTCAAATCGTTTAAGCACAGTTAATATAAATGGATGGGTGGAGGGTTAAATATTCGCTCAGGGTTCATGAGGGAATATAAAGAGGAGGTTTGTCTCTGTTTAAACCTTTGTGAGAACTCAAGTCAGTCCTCGGGGGGGCAATTTTGTCCTGCATATTAGATGTAATGGCAGATTTGTGAATCTTCCACAGATGGTACCATTTTGGGAAAGAGGCCCTTGAAAAGGCCTTAAGAGAGTAAGAAAGCGAGGAAAAAATGGGTTCTCTCTGGCCACGTGTGTGAAATCGAACAAATTTCCAAATTCAGAGAAACAGTAAAAAGGCTGATAATGGTAGTCATCAAGCTCTTTTACAATCTAGGCAGCTTTACAAACGTGCCCGAGGCCATTTATAATTTTACTCGCAAATTTCACAGTTTGCATGCCTAGATAGTCTGGTGACTAGCGGCACTGATCTTTGCACTGTTGCGGTAAATCTACTGATGTAAAACCTGCATTTCTCCCACAGACATGGAGACTGACGCAGAGGAACCAGGTTGGCATGGACCTGATCGCACGACGTCTCCCTGGAACTCCTCTTCAACACTTTCCCGTGAAAAAATTGGACTGAACGGTTCGTATGGTAGCGGATCGTATTTCTGGCTGCTTCAGAACAGTTCAGCAGCGACCACTAATGCCCCACTTGCGGTCACCATGCGGGACATGACACTGGCGCAGGCAGAGATTGGCATCCTGAGCGTGATCCTGGCGCTCACCACGCTGAGCAACAGCTTTGTGCTCTGGGTTCTGCTGCGGAGGCGCAAGAACAACGCTCCCATGCACCTTTTCATGGTTAATCTCTGTGTGGCTGACTTGGTGGTGGCCTTCTTTCAGGTGGGCAAACGGATTAACATGGTACAGTATACAGCAAATAATGCGAGAAAATGTTACCACTACGCCATGCGTAACATTTCAGCATATCGGGTAAAAGAAAAATTGGTTTTCCGGATCCTTGTTGAACGTTATGGTTCTCATTGACTTCAAACTAAGCAGCTGAAGGTTTGGCTTGCACAATATTATTGGCGCCCACTCAGAGCTGTAGATCAGAATAATCAATACGAGCAGGTCCATTAATTCAAACTGTCAGTTTAAAAAATGAACTTAAAAGTGAGTCATAAGGCCCATCGCTAAGCAGAACTTTGCTTGTTTGCTCCGGTGTTTAATATATCAACAAGTAGGATTGCCAACAAACCACAGTATTGGTTTAAACCACATATTTCTTCAATTTAGCTGAGGATATTCTTAGGTCAGCTTGCTCCTGATGGACCCAGTGCTTTAAGATTTAAAGAGGGGAATAAAACGCCATTCGTTTTAGGAAACCAATCAACTGCCGAGTGGTGTGATACAAATTGGATAACTCTGCTATTACAAATTGGATTATATTCCTGTAATAATTTAATCCTGAAAATATTTATATTTATAAAAAATATTTATTTTGTTATTTAATTAATTAACATGATAATAATAATAATAATAATAATAATAATAATAATTTAGTATTATTATTATTATTTTTGTTATTATTATTATTATTGTTGTTGTTGTTGTTGTTGTTGTTGTTAGTGGATGTTAATTAATTCAGCATTAAATAGTATTATAAGACATCCTTTCTGTTTCCAACTGTGTTCCTGGAGGACCCCTGTCCTGGCCATTTTAGTGTTTTCCTATTAACACCTCCTGATTCAACAGCAATGTGGTTAAATTATGTTCGATGTTTAAATTGAGTTTATGCTTTGTTAAATTATGCTTGAGTGGAGCCCCTAAAGGCGTGGGACTAGAATCATGTCAAAACGGATGAACAAACAGAAAGAATCAAAGAAAATTAAAGACATTGTTTACAAAAAAAAACTTAATTATAACAAATGATAAAAAATTGAAAAATAAGAAAAAATGTTTTTTGTAAATACATGCTTGATAATTGTGTGCATTATGACAGTGAATGGCTAAGAAAGTCATTTTAGTTCATATAAGCTGATACACACCTAACAGCAATTATAGCCCATCCTATCGAAATTCGCTACATGGCACTTTTTTGGTCTATGTGTCAATCATAACCACTTAAATATAAAAATATAATGTTTGTATCCAGAAAAAAAACTGAGCTCGTCAGGAAACCATAGTTTAAAAAACCCCGGAGAGTCTAAGATAATTTTTAATCTTCTGGTTGGTGACAATGCAGTTAAGTAAACTCGCTAAAAAAAGTCATTTTAGTCTTTTTGTGACGCATATACTTCCGGATCTTTAAAAAAACGATTTAAGTCACACCAATAACAGACGAGAATTTCCTAACCTCACCCAAGATTGCAGCAGAAGCTGGCAATCAAAAACAGTTTTACATTTTTTTTTCATCTTAGTTCAGTAATCATTATCTCCCCATCACTTAGCTATGCATAAATGTGGTTTAGGCTGGCATGAAGTGTAATAATTAGCAAATAATTGTGCTAAATTGGGTTAAACACACAATAATTTAGATTCCACCTTTGCACTCTAGGTTTCTAACTAATCACTGAATTCTTGTAACCAATCATAACACAGAAAGCTGAACATCATAATCTCACACCATGGCTTGCTAACAGCTTTGCAATCAATCTTTATTTATAGTCGCTCACTCACTCATTGTCTATAGTGCTTTATCCTGTATACAGGGCCATGGGGGCCTGGAGCTTATCCCAGGAGACGAGGCGGGGTACACCCTGGACAGGGTGCCAATCCATCGCAGAGCACACACACATACACACACTCACATGCTCATTCACACACTACGGGCAATTTGGGAAAGAGCTCCAATTAGCCTAATCTGCATGCCTTTGGACTGTGGAAGGAAACCGGATTACCCGGAGGAAACCCACCAAGCACGGGGAGAACATGCAAACTTCATGCACACATACCTTCGTTTACATTTATTTACTTTACAAAGAAATAAAAAACTATGAACAAATATACTCTCCGCTATCTTAGCAAAAAACACGACAAAATTTGGCAAAAATATCAAGATGAAGACATCACAGTACAGCTACTGTACGTATGTCATCTTATTTTTTAAGAACAAAAAGATCATATTACAATAGGAGAAAATTTTTTTATTGTTCTTCTGACAAAATCCATATATTTTTTTTCAACATCTTTCAGTTAATGACAAATAGTAAGCTAATAGTATGATAAATCATTGATATATGGCTTGGACTACTTTTTTCACACGCTTTTACTCCAACTCTCCAGGTTCTCCCTCAGCTGGTGTGGGACATTACGGAGAGGTTCCAGGGGCCTGACGTGCTGTGTCGCGCAGTGAAATACTTGCAGATCGTGGGCATGTTTGCATCCTCTTACATGATAGTGGCTATGACAGTGGATCGCCATTATGCCATATGCTGCCCTTTTCAGGCGCACAGATTTGGGGCGATCGCGCGGTGGAGCACATCCATCATTGTGGCATGGGTTCTGTCTCTTATGCTTAGCATACCACAGGTAAGAGAGCTACTAAGGGGCTTATTAACATAGAGTGAATAAAAAAAAATTGAGAAGCCGGTCATAAATGATATATTCTCCAGTGGCATTTTGGACAAGCAATGTTTCTAGAAATGTTTTTGTTCTAACGCATAGTGATTTTTAATGATTCTATTTTGGTGTTGATTTAATGGTGAGTAACAATCTAGTGTAATGTTACTATTCTTAAATCTAAATATATTTATTATTATAACACATATTACAATATCATTATAATTAAGCATCTGCCTCTGTACAAGCAGACTTTGGACAGCAGCCTACTGCGGAATGACTAGCCTTAGATTTGATCACAATTGCTACCGAGTACAATTTTAACCTACAGTACAACATTACTTATCTTTCCGTAGGTGTTCATTTTCTCCAGGACTGAAGTACGTCCAGGGGAGTTTGATTGTTGGGCAGAGTTTATTGAGCCATGGGGTCTGAAAGCCTATGTGACATGGATGACTCTGGCTGTCTTCATCCTTCCTGGCTTGATTATCATGGTGTGCCAGGTAATAGGAATCTTCTCACCAACTTCTACAACATATACACTTGGTAAATCAACTTCTGATGAGTCAGCATGTAAACGGACACTTTTTCTCTCCAAGTGAAGAGAAATAATATTCGTGTAGCCTGGCTGAAATTAACCATCATTTACATCAATCACACGCCAAAGAAGGGATAATAAGTGGAACAGTCATAATCGTGCTAAACAGATCAGCAACGTAATAAAATAAATCATTTATTAAAATGCATTTACAGTATAGACTGCAGCCAAGTTACACACCAGCTGGAGCATGAACAGAGAGAGTGAGGTCAGTGACAGTATTATGCATAGAGGGAAATGCATGTCAATATTTACTGTGACAATAAAATAATTGCATTGGCACTTTTATATTCAAAGCAAACATGATTAAGAGAGAATCAAGTGCATGCGAGAGAGAGAGAGAGAGAGAGAGAGAGAGAGAGAGAGAGAGGGATTTACAATCATACATCATACTTACATTATTACCTTTACTTTTTCTAGGGTAGGCTTGCATTTCATTTTGTTTGGGTGAATTTTTCAAATATCAGTTGTACCAGCTGGAGAAAACTTAACACTGCAATGCTAAAATATACAGAACCTGAGCCATGCAGGGTAAAGTGTTTGGTCATCAAAATGGCTGGGCATGCACAATGAGGGCATCATGTGTGTGTATATGCAGATCCAATGCCCTTATTTTCAGAATCTCCCTCCAAGCTTTTCTGAAAACTTGGCACCTCTGATCTATATAATCTCCTGTAACACTAATGCCAGGGTTTTATTTGTGCTTGGATACCATCAAGGTAGAAAGTTTTCCCAGTACGCTGGAGCCTTGATCGGACTGCCTGCTTCATGTCTGAAACACTGGCCTCCCAGGAACTCCTTTATGGAGAGAGGTCCGGACTGTATGGGAGATGCAGCAATAACTTCCCAGCTGAGTTCCTGTAATAAATGTTTCTGTTCTGCAAGTTGGTGACAAGTTATCAGTCGATTTTCAAAGATCAGGTGTTCAACAGTTAACTGCTGTGGGCTCCGATCATCTTAACTGGGATCGTCATTCATTACCGAACGAGTGTCTTCTGTAAATATGAATCAGTTTTACACCTTTGTGCACAAGAAATTTCATCACAAGTCCTGGCTTGACTTGAGCACTCCTCATATATTAGGCAAAGGGAAGTGACTGCTTCAAGTCAAAGTACTGAGCTGCAGTAAAGAGTCACAGGCTGTGTTCCAAAGGAAATAAGGCTCACTTAAGTATGATGATGGAACAAAATTTTTTTAAAATAATATTCGTGCAGACTGGCTGAAATTAACCTTCATTTACAGTTGCGTGAGGCATCAATCACACGCCAAAGAAGGGATAATAAATGGAACAGTCATAATAGTGCTAAACAGATCAGCAACGTAATAAAATCAATCAACATTCAAATGCGTTTATAGACTGCAGTCAAGTTACACACCAGCTGGAGCATGAACAGAGAGAGTGAAAACAGTGACACAGTATTATCCATAGAGGTAAATACTGTACATCAATATTTGGAGTGACATTAAAATATTTAGTTCAATGATGTAGCACTTTAATATTCATACTAACACTCAAAGACGAACAGAGGGATCTTTTTTTTTCTTTCTTTTCATCTCCCTTCCTTTTGTATCAATAACGATTCTTCTTTGACTGTACTTTCATTATTATTATTATTATTATTATTATTATTATTTCCTTTGCCTTTTGCAATGTGGCATGGCATGGGGTCGATTGGTCTTTGGCACTGTTCAGGTGTTAAATAAAAGCTCTTGCTAAAGGAGTCGGGTGTCCGTGCATCTATAAAACTGATCGACAACAGCTAGCCTGCTAACTCTGGCTAGCAAGCTAAATGCAGTGTAGAGAATAAAGCTTATAGTGCTGGATCGTTTGCCAACAACCATATTAATTGTAAATGTATTTTAAATAAATAAAAATCTGAAAAGTGTGGTGTGCATTTGTATTCAGTCCCCTTACTCTGACACTTCTAACTAAAATCCAGTGGGACCAATTTATGGAGTGATATCCCGGACGTTATTCAAAAGGAATTGCAAATTACATTTGCAATTGCGTTTCCCATATGTGGACGCACAAAGTGTGCCACAATTCAAATGCAATTGCAAACTTTGCATTACCGTTTGCTTTTTCGCCTTCGCGAACGCACACTGACTGCCAAATTTCAAATGAAAAAGAAAAGTCAATTTGCATTTGCATTTCCCATGTATTACAAGTCATGAACCTGTCATATTTAAACAGCAAAATCAATTACCACGTTTGTTTTTTCACTTTCTCTGCGTCACGTGTGAAGCCGGCGAAAAATTCAAACGCAATCGCTAATGCATTTTCCAATCAGACATCGTTACACGGAAACCTGTCAATCAGCGCCAGGGGTGGGTCTATACTGTGGGGCGTGATTGTATGGGGAGTGACGTCACTCGCAGTCACCGACCAGGATGGAGGTGATATTTTCTTACTCTGGAGTGGACAGAGAAGCTGTTACAAATAAATCTATTTTTAGATCTTTCTCCTGGAGCCAAATCTTTCAGAAACGCTGCTTACCGGCACTTTATACCGATGGAGTCACTAAAGGACCGTCTAAAAAGTGCATAACCAAGACCCAACCGTTTGTTTACAGAAGAATACACAAGATTACAGAGAAATACCTCACAGGACATCAAACATATTACACTGTTAGGCTACAGTATGGATTATTTGTTTATTTATTTGTTTGTTTAATTGATTAATAATTCTTTTAATGTACATTTTAAAATAAATGATTACGTGATTATGTGGTCATTGATTTTGCTATTTAAATATGACAGGCTCATGACTTGTAAGACATGGGAAATGCAAATGGACTTTTCTTTTTCATTTGAAATGTGGCAGTCAGTGTGCGTTCGCGAAGGCGAAAAAGCAAACGGTAATGCAAAGTTTGCAATTGCCTTTGAATTATGGCGCACTTTGTGTGTCCACATATAGGAAACGCAATTGCAAATGTAATTTGCAATTCCTTTTGAATAATGTCCGGGATATCACTCCATACCAATTGCCTTCATACGACGGAGTGTTAGAGCCAACATGGGATAAAAAAAAAACTTGGTAGGGGAGGGGTAGGGAATTTGCGAGTTTAAAACCCAAAAATTTCTAGATGTAAACTCGGAGGTTTCGAGATGTAAACTCAAACGTTTCGTGTTTCAAACTCGAAAATCTGTGAGGTTTTTTTCCATCAAGGCAGGAAACAGCATATACACTTTACAAGGTTAGGCAGATATCACTTGTTTTGCATTATGCCTGAAGTGGAAGATCTAATCAAACTTTACTTTTCCCTTGGCTTGTGTAACAAGGAAATACTTGTTATTTTAGTCCAGAATCACCAGATCATCATAAGCTGATGCGGCTATGGTTCCCTTGCACTCTGGTGTGTGCTCTTTCAACCTTGTGCAGAGACGTTTATCCTTCCTTGATAGAAAAGGCTTGAGTTGAGTGTTTTTTTTTTCCTCCCGAATTTTTTTTTTTTTCTCGAAACTTTCGAGTTTTTTTCTTGAAAATTTTCAGTTATTTTTCTCGAAATTTTCGAATTTTCATCTTGAAACTTTCGAGTTTTAAACTTGGAAATTCCCTGCCCCTCTATGTCTTTTTTTTTTTTATCCCATCTTGGCCCTAAAGCCCGATTCAGACGGGACTAGTTTTACAGGGGGTCGTTAGAGAAATTTCTGTTTCACAGACGTACTTTGTGAT
>JAQQZT010000015.1:19426572-19458696 GCA_030068275.1 Clarias platycephalus | reverse complement strand
TCTGTAAAAATTCCAGAGCAAATTACCTACTGTTTTTCAGCAAACTCGGCGGTGCTCTGAGAAATCTAATCCCGTCCAAATGCGAATGTCTGTGATTGCCGAAATGTTTTTTTTTTTCCAAAACGCGTTTTCTTTTGTGTTTTGGTCTTCTGTACTATCACTAGCGCGCCGGTATTCAAGTTTGTGCACTGATAATGGATGGAGATGTGGACATGTGGTCTTGTGCAACGCCCATATGTAAAACACAGACACTCCTACCTCTGTAATAAACACGGAGATGTTTAGTCCCGTCCGAATGCATACATGAAATGACAGACATCGTCTGAAACTCAAACGTCGTTTGGAAAACTAGTCCCGTCCGAATAGGGCTTTATCTCCATCGTACCTTCAGAAGTCATCTAATTCGGAAATAGAGTCCACCATAGAAGCCATCAAAAGTTTGTTAGAGAATGTTATTAAACAAACAGTGTCATTAAGCCCAAGCAACACACTAGACGGGTCAGGGATAAAGTTAAAAAACCTGTTAGTAGTTTGCAACATGCATTCTGTATGTGAACTGCAAATGGGACTTCTTACTGTATGGCTTTTTTCCAACAACAATGGTTTTCTTCTTGCCACTCTTTCATAAAGGCCAGATTTGTGGAGTGCACAATTAATAGTTGTCCTGTGGACAGATTCTCCCACCTGAGCTGTAAATCTCTGCAGCTCCTCCAGAGTTACCATGGGCCTCTTGGCTGCTTCGCTGATTAATGCTCTCCTTGCCCGGCCTGTCAGTATAGTTGGACGGCCATGTCTTGGTAGATTTGCAGCAATGCCAGACTTTTTCCATTTTTGGATGATGGATTGACCTGTTCTCTGTGATGAGTGAACCTGTGAGATAGTCAAAGTTTGGGATGTTTCTTTTATTAATCACCTAACCCTGCTTTAAACTTCTCCACAACTGTATCCCTGACCTGTCTGGTGTGTTCTTTGGGCTTCATGATGACGTTTTGTTCACTAATGTTGTCTAACAAACTTCTGAGGGCTTCACAGAGCAGCTGTGTTTATACTGAGATTAAATTACACACAGGTGGATAGGGGACTCTATTTACTAATTAGGATGAAGGCTTGTGGTTCCACTGGGTTTTCGATAGGGGTGTCAGAGTAAAGGGGGCTGAATAAAAATGCATTTCACACTTTTCCTGGTCAACCAGGATTGTTGTGGGTCTGGAACCTATGCCAGGAAATCTGGATGAGTTAAGGGTTTAGCACAGGGCAACTTGCATACACACATTCAAATCCTTTTTTACACCTACAGTAAAGGCATTTTACAGTAGCCAATACACGTGAAGGCATGTTTTTGGAAGGTCAGAGGAAATCAGAGAACCCAAGGGGGAAAAAACATTATTAGAACATGCAAGATTCCACTTAATATATATTTTAAAAATTATGCAAGAATGTTATATACTGTAAAATGACACAAAGCAAAAACAGTATGCATGATCTCACTTCCAATTATAGCCACTTACAAGTAATTGGAAAATTGAGAGGTAAAATGTAAATTAGCAAAATAATTATTGACAGAAATAATGGACATTGTATTAGATAGAAGGATTTAAATTGATATTTGATTAGAGGGTCACATCGTGTTAACAACTTGGGCATGACTGTATTCTTCCTAGGTACAGATTTTCAGAGAGATCCATAAGAGCATATACCCGCAGTCGAGGCGTGTGTCAGCTGACTCGAAGAAAAGTTTTGTCATCTTCCTCACACCCAGCCTGCGTAATCAGAAGGACAAAATTAGACAAAGAGAGAAAGGAAGAGGATTAACGTTGAAGGATTCCCGAAGAGAATTCCACAGAAAAAACAACAGCGACTCATCCCAGTCATTCTGCAATGCCCGCAACTCCCAGCATGCACCACCGCCAGACTGCTGTGACTGTCCGCTCCAGGACAGCCAAGGTGGAAACAAGCTCCAATACGCCACGCAATCCCCTGATATACTGCCCCACACACTCTCCCACACACACTCTCCCAAAAATCAGGACAACTCATCAGCTGTTCTGAGCTCTGGCCCTCTTCTTGAAGATGCTGCTGATTGTTATCAGACTTCCCCCGATTACACCCAGCCCTTAGATAAGTCAATTGAGGCCCCTATAGGGAACTGCAATCCAGTCCATCCTGTCCGGGTTTCATCGTCTATTTCGCGCCCTGTGACTCCTCCACCAGCAGGAATAACCAGAGCGTTGTCCAAAACACTGAGGATGACTCTGGTCATTGTGCTGGTTTATGCCATGTGCTGGTCACCCTACTTCACAGTGCAGCTCTGGGCCGCTTGGGATCCAGGCTCACCTGTTAATGGTGAGTTCACTGATTGAACCCTCTAAACCTATCATTGTTCTAATGATACATATAACTACAAGTGACATGGATGATTAATAATTAGCTCAGCAAAAATACATACACATATACACATATACACATGTACATATTTGAAGGCATACATATACCAAGAAAGGGAGTATAGTGCATGCAAAAATGTGTTTCGTTGTAAATATCTCAAGATGCAATATAACTTTAACGACATGGTAAAAACTGGCTTATGTTGTCATGTGTTTAATCAGACTAATTTATATACAGTGGAACCTACGAGCATAATTCGTTCCGGAAGCGGGCTCGTATTCCAAAACATTGGTAAACCAAATTTAATTTTCCCATAAGAAATAATGGAAACTTAAATTATTTGTTCTACAGCCCAAAAAAATTTATACATAAAAATAATTAATACAAAATATAAAGTAAAAATAAAACAAATTATCCTGCACTTTTAACTTTAAAAAAAGTAAAAATAAATCCAGACAGATAAGTGTTTCCGTTTATGCGCACAAGCGCTGTGGTGTGTGTGTGTGTGTGTGTGTCTGTGTGTGAGACTGTTGTATCGGAAAAATTAGCAAGGAACATTGCTAGTCACACTCGCATGAGCGCATACTAATGGAATCACTGCTGTAAAGTTAAAAAAATAAATAAATAAATAAATAAACCAGCACTTTACCTTTGAAAAGAATCGCGACAGAGTGGAGTTTCTGTGTATAGCAGAGAGTGTGTGTGTGTGTATGTGTGTGTGAAGCTGAGAGGAGAAGGAGGGGGGAGGGGGAGAGTGTGTGTGTCAAATGACACATGCGCACACACACACACACACACACACTCTCTCGCCTTTACAGCCCCCCTCCTCTCGGCTTCCCACACACATACAGATGCACACTCTCTGCCGGATGTTGATTATACCAGTAAAAGACGCGCACTAAGACCCAGCAGGGGATAACCTACAATTCCGCAGCGCAAGAGAGAGAAAAAACGTTGGCTAAGTTGTGATCACATGACGCTCGGCGTCAAAACAAGAAGCGCATGCGTGGTACATGATACTCGGTACTCATAAACCAAGACAATGCTCGTTTTTATAAAAAATCTTTGCTCGTCTTGCGGAATACTCGCAAACAGCGTTACTCGTAATCCGAGGTTCCACTGTATGTACATATGAACAGTAGAATGAAATAGAGGCAGAGATCATGCCTTGGGGCAATACTGTATTTTAAAAAAGCAATCATAAATATACTGCCAATACAGTATAAAACAAGAAATATGACTGTGCAATCAGACTCATTACAGTACAATAAACAGAATGCAGCACAATGCCAAAATGTTGTGCATGCAATGAAACACCACAGCTATCAGCTAAAAAGCAGCTGTTTAAAGCAACATGCAACGCGAAAACAAATGGCTGTCCTCTCCTTTCTGTCCTACCCATTCCAAATATCAGTGACAATCAAAGGAGACCATTTTACAATAAATGCCCATGCATTTCGCAATATGTGGTTTCAGGAAAAGATAATGAAATAATGGACTCCTGAGCAAGAACCAAACAGGACCTCACTTCTAAACCCAAAATACAAAATAAATACATACATCATTACATTATACACCAATCAGCCACACTGAAATACAGTAAATAACATAAATTATATATATCAGTAAAAGAGAATCATGAGCACCTAAGGCTCATCTCTTCCTGTCTAGAGCAAAGGCCCGTCTGCTCCAATCCCACAGAACACCCAATGTAGCACAAATTGTTTAAAAAAGTTAATGCTATTATAGAAGGGTATCAGAACAACCAGTGTAACACAGCCTGCTGCATATGGGTCTTAGCAGGCCAAGTGTTCAAGGTTGTTGATATGGTAACCAAATTCCCCAAATCCAAATCTGATTGAGCATCCATGGAATGTACTAGACAAACAAGTCTGATCCATGGAGGCCTTATCCCACAACCCACAGCAGGAGTCCTGTGGAGCCATGCCCTGAGGGGTCAGAGCTGCCCTGGTGGCACAAAGAGTACCAACACAATATTGATTAATGATTCGGGTTTTAATGCTATGGCTTATTAGTATATGTTTATTATATGTTTCTCAGTGAATCACAGACTTTAGTCAACAAGTGACTAGCTTGAACAACTTTTATTTTGTAGTTTGTCTTTTAAATTAAAGGGGTAATAATCTTATCAGACGCAGGTCAGCCAAATCTGATATCCTATTGAAAGACAAGCTCAACTGATTAATCTGGTTGCCATAGCATGTTACTAGTAGCTGTAATTGTATCTTGGAATGAGAAACAGATCAACATCTATCTCTTCTATCTTCTATCTCCCTGTCTCTCTCCCTCTCTCGTTCTCTCTCTCAGGGACGGCCTTCACTATCCTGATGCTGCTGGCCAGCTTGAACTCCTGCACAAATCCTTGGATCTACACAGCCTTTTCCAGCAGCGTCTCTCATGAACTTGCCTCCCTTTTGCATTGCCGGACTCGAAGCTCTCGCAGGGGCTCTTTACCGGAAGACTCCAGTGGCATAAACACCAGCATCACCACCAAGGACTACGCGTTCTGAGCCACTCACACATCTGTGTTACATGGGTGAACAGATTTACAATGTACAAGAGCCATACAGCACACAAAAGATGAGATACAGGGAAAATGAGAGATTTGTTGCTGGGACATATTGTGCATAATGTAGCTGAAGCAACCTGAGGAATTGGAATGAGCACATTGTGGAATAAACCACAAGTAGGACATGAACATGAACTGAAGAACATGGGCATGATGTAAACATATAATCATTATGCAATGTTCACAACAAAAACATGGAGATACTTGAGAGGTTTCAATCTAAACTTATGAAGAGCAAATAGTTACTCCTTTAACACTAAGCTACAAATGTATACCATATATAGAACCTATTTTTATCAAATTAATGAACTCTTGAGGCAAGAACATGTGAAGGCTGCTTAAGAACTCTTGATAGAAAAGGAGGACGCCCGTCTAAGCCTACGCCCCAGACGTTCCCTAGTATCATTTATCACTCTGTTGTTATTCCTTATCAGTCTTTCTGCTACAAAAGAAGAATGGGTCATGCATGGAAACTCCATCAAGAAGACAACTTCAAAATTGTGAGAAGGTGATGGCACTGAACGGTGGACAAATGTGAAAAGCAGGAAACAAATCTACGGAATATAGAAGGGGAAGGAATAAAAAACAGTAATATAGCACACAAGTTAAACAAGTGCACATACTGAAGACATCAGGGATAATGAGGTTTTAATCACAGTTTATTTTACAAATATGGCACCAGTGTTGCACCATTTTATCAAATGTAGCATTACAGGGATCTACTGTATAGCTTGACTGTAGACTGTTCCTTTCATATTCTCCTACATTCACTGTATATGATATGATGGACCAACCAGGTTTCATAATCTAAATTAAGCTCAAAGAAATAAAAAGAAAAGAAAAAAAACGTTCCTTCAATGTCATTCCCAATATGTGCAATCAGCTCTTTCAGAGATTTCTCTTTCCCTGGCAGTCATGTTCTCCAGTTTAATCTGTATTATACAACAGTTCCAACTAAGCTACCTGATTAGACACTTTGTCTCCTTAATAATTGCTTCTAAGTTTTTCCAAATCACCTCTGAATCCTCCATGTTCTTTGATTTATGCTTACAAAGCTAACTAGCTGCTAACACAAGGCTGCATCCCAAATAGTCGTCCAATCCCTGATCAAGCCATATTTGGTTTGTTGCAATTTAATGCTATTTGGGACTCAACCCCACAATCCAAGTGAAATACATGGGATATATAGAGAAACTTATAAGATTTAGAGGACGGTCCACCACCTCCATATTTTATTCTCCTAACCTTTTGGCCACATAATACCAGTAAGAATTTAAACCTATTTTCAGACAGTTAGACTAACTGCTTCACCAGCTCTGCCAGTCGCAGTTAGTTAGTTCACCAGTTGCTGAGAGATATACTGTATGTTGGTGGAGCAAAATAACTGGTTAAATAAAAAATTATCTGTTGATAAAAATAACTGTGGAACTGTTGTATAAAAGCAATATCACACAAAAGCAGATGCTGTTGTGCTGAATATCAGCATGGCTGTAATGACTCAGGCCGCATCCTCATGCCTATGACCAGTGGTCCCCAACCCCTGAGCTAATGGCACCGGGCCACAGAATAAATAATAAAATATTTCCGTTTTATGTATTATCTGAGTCTGAACGAGATTTTATTTTGAAAAACGTTGTATTTTGAAAAATGACTGGATTATTCTCTCGCGTTACGTCTTGCCCCCAACCGGTCCGCGGAAATTTTTTTCGAACGCACCCCCCCTTCAACCGGTCCACGGAAAAAATTTATTTGAACACATGGTTGGGGACCACTGCCTATGACCACATTGCAGCCATGCTGATATTCAGCCCAACAGCACTCCGTCATGTGTAATAAAAGATAGTGCTTAAATAGCACAAATCTCATATTCAAGGCCTATCAACTGCACATTAAATGAGATTTAAGCATGTGATTTAATTTCCCCATGTGAGAATGGACTTACAGAGCAATCTATTAATTTTATTAACATAATATTATGTTTTATTGACAATGTAATTTATTAAAGTGCAATGAATATATGTAAACATGTTATGTTATTTTATATTGTTATATTATTTGTGAATTGGAAATTGTGATGTAATTTTCTGAAACTACTCCCTTGTGTTACAAACAATAATAATAATAATAATGATAATAATAATAAAATATGATTTGGAAAAAATAAAAAGACCAAATCATTTATATCTGAAATCATACTGGTGCAATTACTGTTCCTTTAAAGGTTCTTTAATGGTACCTTTTTTAAAACACGTTAAACAAAGTGTGTCTTAATGCTGCAGCTGAAATATCCCTCAGATAATGCAATATTCTGCCCCCCACCATAGAACAACAGAGCTGAGCAACAAGCTGGGCATGGGATATCTTCTTATATGAGGTCACAGTAGGGGAAAATATCCAATTGGCCAATACAAACATAGAAAAAGAACAAAAAGAAGGGAAATTTAATTTAATTTTATATTATTTTTGACAGACATGTGGCCTGTCTGAATGTCTAAAATGAGTAAAAAGTGAATTTATGTTCCCTTTAGGCAGAACGGTGGCCTAGTGGTTAGCACTGTCGCCTTGTGTACCCCACCTTGTGTCCAATAGGCCCCTTGCGACCCTGTGTACAGGATTAAGCTGATATAGATGGTGAGTGTGTGAGTGAGTGAATGATCCTCTTTAAACCCCTGTAAGTAATGTACTGTACAGTATACACACACTCACCACCATAGGCGTAATGTTTATATATTTGCTTATTCATGGAGTTATTTAGCCAAAATCAGACAATCATGTGGTAGCAGCACAATGCACACACTCATCCAGGAAAAGAGCTTCATTTAATATTCACATGTAATATCAGAATGGGGAAAATACAAGACCTTGACTGTGGTATGATTGTTGGTGCCAGACATGTTTGAATATTTTAGAAACAGGATTTCTTGGGATTTGTACTGTATGCCCACAAATCCCTACTGTTTACATAAGAGTGTGAAAAACTAAACTAAAGCATTTAGTAGGCAGCATCTAGAAAGAGGAAAATGTTCAGATTGGTTTGAGCTGACAGAAAGGCTACGCAAACTCAAATAATCACTTTTTGTGGTGAGTGAAAATGGATCCCAAAAAAACACAACATTTCAAGACTACATCGAGTTTAATACTGCCAGCCAAGGACAAGAATATAATCCTGCACTGGGCATAGACTCACTGACACAGTTAGATTGATAAAATGCCACCAGATTAATTTAGATTTCTGCTACAACAGGCAGAACCAAGTGTCAGAATTTGGTGTGAATGGCATGAATCCATAAATTGCCTTGTGTCAAGAGTTCTGACTGTTCAAGGTGGTGTAAGAGTGTGGGGAACGTTTTTCTGGAATGAATTGCACTCGATTAAAACCAACCCAGCATCATTTTGAATGATGCAGGCTACCTGAGTATTGCTGCTGACCACATGCAGATTCTTTATTTCCCTAAAAATGTTTTTATCTTACCTCCTGTAGAATAATGTGTCACGTCACGAAGCACAAACTGGTTTCATGATTGTGTGACTGAGTTCATTGTACGTGAGTTTTCATGAGTAAACTAAGAACCACTGCCTCTCCTGGGACCCTGTGTCCCCATATGGAGACATTACTTTTTGGGTACGCTGCACCTTATACTTCACTCTGTCTAACTTAAAGCTTTTAATTGTCATTAGTAGACACTTTATAGCATCATCTAATAGTAGCAAAAGCACAATACACTAATTAGTAGAAACACAAGAGGGTGTCAAACTCATTTTCTTGTTCAAAGACAATGCTTAGATTTTATATGTATCAGATCCCGAATATATAGGAAAAAATAATAATGTATGCAAAATTAAAGCTCACTTTAATTTAAAGAGGTTAAAAATCTGACTTACAAGCTCACTTTAGATGCAGATTATGTTTACAGTGTGAACATATACGAAGTTTACCAGTTTATGCATGAGGCTTTATGTGAATGCAATACACAAAATATTGCCATTTGTGTGCAAATTGTTGATGAATGAATGCTAGTTAAGCATGTTCTATAAACCTTGAATAGTCACCAGTGGCACTGGTACCATAGATACCATCTTGTGCATGAGATACCATCTTGAGTCAAAAAGGTGATTTATGACGCAGAACTGCAATAAATACTGCTATAAAACAGACATATTTCTCTGAAATCTTTTTACCAAGTCAGCACTGGTTCTATGAATCCCTGGAAGTCATCTCGGCTTCTTATGCAAAAGGCAAAAGAAGGCTTGTCAAATACCTTGATTTTTTTTTTTTTTTTTGAGAATAAATAAGTATCTTAAGTAAAACCCTTGATTGAAGTGTTGATCATGCCCAGCTGTGTGTTTTGTATTATCCATTTGGCACCATGCGTAAACCAAATTTTTGGAGAGTCCTAGTCTAGGTGTCCGATTGCTGGAATGAGGTGTCAATCAGCTCCCCTACATAGGAATCAGTTTCTGTCTATTTGAAAGATGTTTTCCAATGCTAGCACTTAGCCACATTCATGTGTCCTAGCTTGACATGCTAGTGATTGAGCTTTCCAAAATCTACCTTGAGCTGTCCAAGCTTTAAATCATTGAATAGAACAAATGGAAACCTGACTTTGGTCCAATAATGCATGCGGGTGGACTCCAGCCAAAGCAGGACAGCGAGAGAAAACTCCAAAAGCTCCTTATCTCTTTTGCGTTTTTCTCACCAGCTGCTTATGTTTAAGACATTAAACCACTGCCATAGCGGTTTGAACATAGGCATGATGAAAGCCATACACAACCAGACACACATTTATTGCTCACTATAACTAAGTTTAACACTTATTACTGTGGCAGTATGATGCTTATTAAACCACCAACAGGCTTTGCTTATGGTATCAATAACCTAATTGTCACTTTATATAAATTCCATGAAGATGTTCTAAAACCCAGAGATTTCCTCTGAGGCTAAATGTGACAACATGATGCAAATTGTTAAACATTCCTACTTTTATGCCCGAATGAATAAATTGCGCATTACGCTTTCTGGAAATTTCTTCAAAGGATTTGAAAAGGCTGCTAGCTTGTCAAAGGGAAATACCTGTATAACTTTTAAAGGGCATGCTTTTGCTTTATAACAATTACAGTTCAGACACAACTTTTAAAAAAAAATTTTAAATGTGAAATGAAGTCAGAGTGAAATAAAGGGATCCAGACATAGCTCAATCCTTTGGGAAATTCAAAATGGCAATTATTGTGTTTGACAAACTGTTAAAAAAATATGTCAGTGCCCAATTATGCTGTTACACTCTGGTACAATAACTCATAACTCAGCTATGTGTTACAGTTATTCAGTCTGTCAGTTAGTCAATTAAATACTAATTGAAGAGAATACTGGCAATACTTGGGAAGCTTTGTAATTTTATATGAAATTGTTTGTAATTAAACAAAAAAATTACCTA
Source organism: Clarias platycephalus (assembly GCA_030068275.1). Taxonomy (NCBI): domain Eukaryota; kingdom Metazoa; phylum Chordata; class Actinopteri; order Siluriformes; family Clariidae; genus Clarias; species Clarias platycephalus. The sequence continues at coordinate 19,448,289 of JAQQZT010000015.1, read as the reverse complement.
GAATAATGATTCATAGTAGAAATCTCTAAAAAGATTCATAAAGTGCAATCATATTAGCTTAATTATGTAGAATACTGTAATTACCATTAATGCTAGTCTGTACTTTTTTGCGATCTGTAAAAGTAACACACACTATACTCTCCTTGGGAGTTCAAGTGAATATAAGTAAGACATAGGTTGCTATAGTCGTGGCTTACTGTATGTCTGCAGTATACCTTTCACAAGTTAGTTTTCTACCACTGTCACAGTGTATGTAATAATTCTGCCTGCAGTTAGAATGAGAGTAGAGGCAATAAAAACACTCAGATAGTCTGTGAGCTGGGCTTAAAAATGCATTTATTTGGTATAATCTTTAAAGCCAATTTTTTCTCTCTCACTCACTCACTCACTCACTCACTCATCGTCTATACTGCTTTATCCTATATACAGGGTCATGGGGGGCCTGGAGTCTATCCCAGGAGTGGTAGGGCATGAGCTGGGGTATACCCTGGACAGGTACAGCACCAATCCATCACAGGGCACACACATATACAGACACTCACACTCTGCAGACAATTTGGGAATGCCAAATATTATAATGTGCACGTCTTTGGACTGTGGGAGGAAACCCAGCAAACATGGGGGGAACATACAAACTCCTGGCACACAGAGGCAGGAATCAAACCTGGACCCTTAAGGCCACTGGTTTACTGTTAACCTTTTAAATAGCCTATCTAAGAAATGTCTGGTTGATCATTTAAGGTAATGAAGTGATGTATAAATGGTTATAAAAAAAAATTATCAGCAGCATTCATTATCACACATACAAACTTTAATCTATAAAGAAAGCCTATTGTGAACTGGATCAGTTTTAGCAAATTTGCACTACATACTACTGTATGTATCTTTTCTTTGAAAGGTACCATCTTGATTTAGCTGGGACTGTGGGACTGTTCAAGCTTCATATGTATTAAATTGTATTCACATTCTGGGAGACCAAGACCTACTGTAATGTACTTACATATATTCCCCTCAATTTTGATTTAAATCTTATCCCTTTAATTTGTATATCTACTGTATCACTGTAACCATTATCAGTGCCCAATGCCTCCAATTCTAGAACCTGGGTCTCATGAAAAGTCATATTTGAGTTAAAATAGCTCTGTAACATAATATACATGATGAGAAAAAGGAAAAAGAGGGCTGGGGGAGGGGGGGGATGGTCTTAGCTCTTGAGTCCTCAGTTCTAATAATAAAAAGCAATTTACTGTAAGAGATATTTGGTTACACCCATACTTCTCAACTATATTCAACTCTTACACAGTCTGTATACCAGTACAGGGTCACAGGAGGACTGAAGCCTATCCCCAGGGACTTACACTGTGGGTAAGTTGAAAATGCCAATTAGCCTAATTTGTGTGTCTTTAGCCTGTGGGATGAAAAGAGTATCCGGAGGAGACCAACCAAGCACAGGGAGAACCTGCATGCGCACAGACATATTAGGCTGGAATCGAACAATTGACCCTGGAGGTGCGAGACCACAGTGTTAATCACTATGCCAGTGTGCCACCTCATATTCCACTTGTTTGTTTTGGTGTGTGTATATCATTCCCTCTGCCAGACAGGTTTCAAACAAGGATGTAATAATTTCCATCTTTCAGTTCACCTGAGACAAGCTGAACATGACATGGTGTGTGAAGAAGTTGCTGCATGGAAAAGGATACATGGAAATGTACAAGGACTGGATAGAGTACACCTCAGTGAAATGAAGGGAACAGGAACGCTATTAAATTTGTGAAATTGGCGCTTTATTTTAGAAAACATGACACAAAGCTAAAAGATCTTCAAATTTGTCTAATTAATTAAGTTAATTTAAGTTATTTGCTATTCTCCACTGGCAGGATTTTACTTAACCCAGTTTTTTTTTAAAAAAGAAGAAGAAAAAAAAGAATACAGACTGCACGCAATTAACTGTAGTGAAAAATGCTGGTCTGCCCCCTTGTGTCCAAACCCAAGTATAAACCCAAGTCCACTTTATTAGGAACCCCTATACACCTTGTGAAATATGTGCTAATCACATCCAATCAGCCAATTAAGTGGCAGCAGGAGTAGCACAATGATTAAAATCAAGCAAATACAAGCTAAGAGCTTAAGTTAATGTTCACCTTTAAAGATCAAAAGTTTATAAAATTATTTATTTTTATTTTATTCCACTCTGTTTAAAGACTAACGTGTGTAAATCCCAGATGTTCACATTTACACGCAATACTCAAATGTGTCCATCGGTTACTAATGACCATGCCACCTTTTCTCATTAGTCTCATGTGAACATTACCTGAAGCTCTTGAGCTGTAACTGCATGTTTTTTTACACTGTGCTGCTTCCAATCGATCGGCTAACTGGATAAATGAGAAGGTGTTTCTAATAAAGTAGACAGAAAGTGTACAGATGCAATTAAAACATCAAAACAAACAGAACAGATTTTTAGCTAAAATGTATAAAGTTTTATTTTTCGTAATATAAATGTAAAAGATTGCTTTTTTGTTTAATCCCATCAGTGCATTCCTTATTATTTGTTAGTGAACCTGCTTGTATTTACATCTGAGTAGTATTGAGACAAATCCTAATCCAGTACAGTATACACCGATTGTTATTAAATTCAAGTTTTTAAGTCAGTCAAATTATACCTTTAACAACAAACCTAATAAATAAACATGACATTGGTCCATTTTCTGAAATGTACATCTCAAATCTGTCTCTTAAGCTTTTTTAAGACTACCACATATTTACAAATCAAGTACAAAAAGAATGAGAATGTAAGGATATACGAGGTAGTATCAAAATGTTTTGAGCATTTTGTATCACAGCAACAGATGGCAGCACACGCAGTCGTCTGCAAATTCATCATGGACAGCAAGTTGGAACAAAGAGCGAATGTGAAATTCTGTGTGAAACTGGGCAAATCCGCCAGACAGACGTTTGACATGAATCGGCAAGTTTACATCGATGCTGCAATGGGGTGTTCGTCGTGTTTTGAGTGGCACAAGTGCTTCAAGAGTGGAAGAACATCTCTGGAAGACGACGGGAGATCAGGAAGACCTTCAACGAGCTCGACCCCCGAACATGTTGGAGAAGTGCCACACCCACCTTAACAGTAATTAATAGGTAATAAAGTACTTTCTTGTAAACAGAGTTAATCTTGAAACTTTTTGATACCACCTTGTATAGGGACCAAATATGGAGGTACATGATACAGCATGAACATGATCATAGAGTAATGCATGTTGAGTGTTTTTATCTTCATGCCTGAATTATGCTCTTGGCGCTGAAAGCAAAGTAATAGACCAAGATGCCAATAACAGCAGCCAGGACCTCAGTGGACACCCAAGGACCATTCCAAGCTCCCTATGGACAAAAGACTCAGATTTAACCACAATTTTTACTTTTATTAAACTGCAACATTGTTCACCAACTACTAAATAAAAGCTTTATATTTTGTCATAGAATGGAAAAAAGCTGCAACCTACTAAACAGCTACGAGCATACAGTAGAAATAAAGAAAATGAGAAAAAAATGTATCATAAGAATTCTCTTAATAGACTAATTACAATTAGCAACGATTTAGCTGATAAGGTTTTGCATGTACTGTAATGGCAACCTCGGCAGCCTATTTGTAATCTAATATTAGCTTAGCTATTCATACCAGCCAGGCTCCTTACAGTACATGCTTTCTAATAATTTATTTGAAAACTCGGGTCGCCTTGATTCCTTAAGTGAACACCAGAGCGATTCTGTGCAAAAATGTGCGATATTTGCAACAGCACCAAACACACAAAACATTTGTGTGGCAAATTAATAAACATAGCAGCTGATTATTTTAAATAGTTACAAACATATTTTTCTAAACCTGCTCTCAGTATCCATGAACAGTTCTGTCACCTTTAATCACATTATATAAAATAGTTTGAGGGTGATTATTAAAAAAACATTAAATGGAAGAAGAAGAAGAAGAAAAAAGTGCATATATTAATTAAAAAATCATATTTCAAATAAAACTATGTGTTTGAGCTCAGAATATCACTTATTGTTCGCTCATTTTCATGAGGGCTACCATTAATTCTGGAGGGAACAGTAACCAGTAGTTTTCTACTCACCCTATGATCTACATTAACAGAGAAAAGGGGCTTGATCGTGTCAACGTCTTCATTGTTTCTCTGCGCCTGAAACAAACACGTACAAAAGATTGGACATTAAAATGAAACACTGCACTCACATACAGAGATTTATCCCTATTCACCAAAGCTCAAGGTCTTAGAGTTGATGTTTATGTGCAGTATGAACATGCAATACTGTTGTTTATTTCACACAGACTTACAAGACTTGCATGTGTGAATAAGTCAAAAGGTTCAACCTTAGGATTGCTAGAAAGACTACATCGAATAAAATGCTAACTTTTGCAGTGTATAAAGTCAAAGAAAAACAATGAACCCAAGCACTTGGTTAAGATAAGGGTTTAGATAAAATTAGGCATTAAAATGGGGACACTGACCAAAAAAGTCAAGTCAAATTCATGTACATTTCTTTGCATGCACTAAATCAAGCATTTCCTTTCCTGCCTTTTTGAATGTATAGGATTATTTACTGACCTTGCGCAGTGCGCTGTAAGACTCCTCGTCAAAGAATTTGACTTGGTAAGTCCCAGAGCTGGCCTGCTTGTGAGGCAGACTCCATGACACCTGATGGAAAAGCAAATCAATGCATGTAAATATTACGGATGAGAAAATGTATTGGCATTTAATATATTGTGAAACAAAAAGGACAAAACAAAAACGTTGGTCTAACGATATGTACTGTGAGCTCATCATTTCTCATGATCTCTATGATTTCATCCCTAGTAAAGTATACCTACAGTCATATTATTATATGTTATAACAATATTATTATATCTTCTTCTTTGTCTTTCGGCTGTTCCCTTTCAGGGGAAATCATCTGCCTCCATCTAACCCCATCCTCTGCATCCTCTTCTCTCACACCAACTAACTTCATGTCCTCTTTCAATGCGTCCATAAATCTTCTCTTTGGAGATCTTCCTCTTCCCCTGATGTTGTCAGTCGGACTTTTACCTGTTCGGTCCCCTGAAAGCAGCCCTACGAGGATGAATATTTACTTCTGATGAAGAAATGAAGACAGCTGTGTATTCGAGCCTTGCAGCTCAGCCTAATGTTTTTAATGATGGACTAAGAAGGCTTGTTGACAGATGGACAAAGTGTATTGAAGAGCAGGGAGATTATGTTGAAAATTATGTACAGTTAAACCTTGGATTGCGATCATAATTCGTTCCGCAATTGTTCTTGTAATCCAAAGAACTCATATGTCAAGCAAACTTCCCCATAAGAAATAATGGAGACTATGCCGATTCGATCCACAGCCCAAAATATTCCTATAAAAATTGTAGGTATAAAATATAAAGTAAAAATAAAACAAATTAACCTGCACTTTAACTTTGAAGGAGACGATAGAGAGGAGAGGAGTTTTTTTGCTTGTCCTTCAAAACACTCTCAGATGAAGTTACTCGCTATCCAAGGTTTTACTGCATTTGTCATTTCTAAAAGTTGATTAAAAGCCAGAGTGCAGATAGTTTTTGACTCACCATCGTAGAATCTTTTTTGTGTTTGTATGTGTTAATGTAAAATTTGCAATAAACCATACTGTATACTTGTATCTAGCATAGGTTCTGTATAATATATGTTTGAAAATAGGAAGACACTTTATGCACACCCTGTATAGTATAAAATAAAGAAGTGTTACTTCCTACTACTGATTTAAATGTACACTTAATCCCTTTCTTTTGTGACTGAAACCATCATTGTTTTACTAATTTCTCTTTTGACTTCTCACTCACTGCTGCCATCATTCAAAGTCAGGGCCTGTCATAAGTGATTTTTTTTTTTCAACAATAGAGCACAGCTTGTTTTCTTCTTGTTCCTGCTTAGGTTTGCACAAATTGTGCAGTCAGTGATTTTAAACCATAATTCTGCTTTTGCTCTGACGGCACATTTTACCTGAGCGGGAGTCTTTATGCTGTTACATTTACATTTAGGCATTTGGCAGACGCTCTTATCCAGAGCGACTTACATTTTTTTTTTTTTTATATCTCATTACACATCTGAGCAGTTGAGGATTAAGGGCCTTGCTCAAGGGCCCAACAGTGGCAACTTGGTGGTTGTGGGGTTTGAACCTGGGATCTTCCAAACTGTAGTCCAATGCCTTAACCACTGAGCTACCCCTAGCTTCCCACGCTGTTTATCGCTGTTGCAATAAAATCAACACTGCTTTACCTAATGGTTTCAGTAACAGAAGCCTAGATCATCTGACATTACAAGACATTTCAACTGGAATGTATATAAAAATCCATGTTGATCCTAAATTAAACCATTTAAGAAGGCTAGAAATCCCAAAGCATAAAAACTGATATAAAAAAAGAGGGGGATTGAGTATACTGACCTGGTACTTCCCAACATCCTGACCCCTTGTCACAGGAAACTGTCTCCCATTGACATCAGCATACAAGGCCACACTCTAAAGATAGAAATCAGCCTGATTAAACTGATTAACAACTTATAACAGAATATACAGAAAGGTCCTTAACCTGATGATGGCTACCTACCTGTACTCCGTTCGCACACGACAAGCTGAGCTCCACAATGAAGACAGACTCTGAAGAGATGACTGCATCGTTGGTGGTATATGTTGATGGTGTAATAACTGGGTTCTGACAAGTTTCCCCTATTCACAGAACAGAGAAAGTTTAGTAACCTTAGTGACTTAATCTTAAGTGGAAATTAGAAACAACACAGATTGGGGGCGGCGGGGGGTGGATTCAGTGATGTATAGCACGTTTGTATATGTTTGCATTTAAAGTGGAAGAATGTTGCTGTTCCTCTAGAATCTGACAAGTGGTGCACTCTAAACTATTCACATGGCACAGCATTCTGTACGGTTGGAGCGAATTATTTGGCAAGTTTTTTTTAGAACAGAAACAAAATCTGAAAAGATATTGAACATATTGAATCATGATATTTATAAAATTATGATACTAACTTAATCACGATAATTGCCACCTGGGTATCGTGATAATATCGTATAGGGGGCTCGTATAAGTCTTTTAGCTGCTCTCATTAAGGGGTTGCCAGAGCAGACCACCTGCACACATCTTGGCACAGGTTTATTGCCGGATGCCCTTCCTGATGGAAACCCTCCCATTTTATCCGGGTTTGGAACTGGCACTGCATCCAGTGGCTGGGGTTTGGGCATTGGGTGGAAATCTAACATTTTGAGAGAAACCTAAGACTGAGACTACCGCCATATTTACCTTTACGTTATTTTGCAGATGCCCTTATCCAGAGCGACTTTCTTTTTTCCCCTCTCATTATACACCTGAGCAGTTGAGGGTTAAGGGCCTTGCTTAAGGGTCTAACAGTAGTAGTGGCTGTGGTGGGTTTTGAACTTGGGACTTTCTGATCGGTAGTCCAATGCCTTTTATTTATTTATATTTCATGCAAACAATTTTAATTATTTAATCATTAATTACCCAGTTAGTTAACTAGTCATGAAGGTATTAAGTACTTAGAGTACACTGCGCTGCCTAAAATGTATGAATATATATATACACACACACGTGTACACACACACACATAAATATATATATATAGTATTAACTACCACTACACTTCTAATTGAGAAGTCACATCATTCAGGGATACAAGATTGAATCCTGGGCAGCTAACAAACTGTCCTCTAACCTCTACAGTGTACGAAATATAATCTATACAAATATACACATTAAAAAAATAAAACTAAAAAACATACCGTTGCATAGGCAGAAGAAAAACGCAAAAATGACTAAACTCTTCATGGTTGTTTAAGGGCTATGTTGACGGACGGACGAGAAAGTCTTCAACACATCAGAGCCACATCAGCGTAAGGCGCAGGATGATGACGTGTCTTTTCCGGAAGTTGGCGGGTGTACTGTGTGTTTGAATGATTTTTTATTATATTTTAAGTGTATGAGTTATTTAGCATATTTAGCATATCTTTATACATAATTCAACAGGTTCCTCTTTAGGATCTTTAACACTAGTTGTATAGCGCTAATAAAATTGAAGTAAGTTACTAATTGCAGCTTCTTATTAAAAAAATAATAAATCAAACATGTGTTTCACTAAAGCTGCATGCAGATGGAGACATTCATCACAGACGGACCAGTCCCCAGCCTGCTCACCAAACTCTTACACTTTATATAATTCTTACACTTCAGTGGCGTTTCATTAGACAAGGGGTGTTATGCTGGATCCAGACCCACATGGCCCTGATTCAGTTTGACATCCTTGAATTAGAGGCTCTGAAGCTTTTCTTTTTGCAGTTTAATGCAATATCGCAGAATAGACAAAAAAAAAAAAAAAAAGGCTATATAAACTCACCTGGCCATTATATATAAATATAAATATAGAAATGAAATGACAACGTGAGGAATATAACAAAACAGGTTGGCAAATAATCCTGTCGTATGTCTGAGAAACATAGAGACGTACGGAATTGTGGCCCTAAATTCCAAAAACTTTGCAAAAATGATGCAAAATTATATCGTCCAAACATTGTGCTTTTTATCCAAATGAAAACAACACAAATTAATTTGTAAAGTAAATATGTAAATAGTAGACCATCTTCTAAACCAATTTATTTTGAACAATAAACTGACTACTGGACGATATAAAGTAATATATTCAGTTATTATATACAGTAACACTATTAAAAGATATAAATGAAAAAAAATTAAAGCTGTAAATAATTATGTGTTGATGGAGCTAGAATAAGTTTTTGTGAGATTGTGATATTTAGTGCAAAGTTGTTGTTTTTTTAGTAATAAAAAGATTTTGAATAAAATATGTATTGGATTATTAAATGCAGGAAATCCAGAAAATATAAATAAACTCTTTTTGACACCACAAAAGAAGGTTTACAATTTTTCTTTTTTTTTACTTTTATTGTAAAACAACAAACATCTGTAGACTGTTTTGCACAATTTGGAGAATAAATAGCCATTGGAAATAAATTACTACTCAAGCTGATTAAACTGAATTTGGTCACTGAAGCTTTAAGGAGGACAATCATAAATAAGGAAGTTCCAGCAGTGCTAACGTCATGTAACATGATCAGAGAATAATCCGGGAAAACTTCTTCACAGCATTCACCAAAGGCTTAAAAATAAATATGATGAGGAACTAATCAAACCACAACTCAACATATCATTAGAGGAACACATATTTATGTTCTCTTTTTGGCATTCAGTAACAGACCTTTTGTGTACTCTCGTGTTCTCTGCTGTCTCAGTGTTTGTTAGAATTAATTCCCCTCATTTCATAGTTCAGCTAGTTTCGAATTGCCTTTTCCCTTCTGTGATGTCACTCCTTTCTTGTTAAAGCTTTGCGGGGATCCAGAGGAATGGGAGAGAGTGGAAGGTGGGACAGAAGATGAAGTGACTTGCTCCTGCTGTCGAACAAGAAGCTCCTTGAAGACAGAGTTCATCTGCTGACACACCTCCTGCAAGAGCACATTATTTTCACTGTAATCCTTCAAGCAGAAAATGTCCTGCTAAAAAGCGAATGGACAGATTCAGAAGGACGTTTCCTTACCTTGTCCACCAGGATTTTGACCTCCTCTTTTTCGCTTCTCATCTGTGGCCTGGTAAAGAAGCAGAATGTAAACAAACGACATGTCAGTTTGGCTATAATCAGATGGGAAAAGTAATGAACTGTATTGTACTCTAATTACTTGATTCATTGTAATATACTTTAGTAGTACAAATACAGCAGACATTTACTTGAGCACTTTAATTTTTGTTTGAACTGATGTAACCCATAATTAGTTCAAGATAATTAAAAGATAATTAAAAGTATATGAGACCCAATGAAAAAAAAAAAAAATGAAAAAATGAAACACTCCTACCTAACAAATGCTAATAAATTCGAAGCTATCTATAACCCGGGGAAAAAGAGATAAGTATCACTTGTACTTTTTTTTTTGACATGATAGTGATCAGCAAATTCTGCGAGCCACAACTTGTAACAATGTCACCATTTTACAGCTTCAACATGCAACCTGTGAAAACATCTACAAGTAAGACTAGAAAGTTAGCTGAGTGAGCTAGACTAGCCTCCTGAATCTTTTGACTTTGTCATGATGTCTGTCTGCCATTGTTCCACCCACTGGATGGCAAAAGGGATGTTACTTACCGGATGCCAGTACCAAAACCCGCATTCAAAACCAGTCACCGAAGCACTTTCAGCAAGAAAACACATCTGATAATGTTATATCATATTAAACAACACTTTGTCTCCTTAGTAATTGCTTCTCAATCGTTCTGAATTTAATCTGAACCATTAGTGTTGTATTTCATGGCTAATGTGCGCTACAAAGCTAATTAGCACTAACACAAGGCTGAACACCAAATCCCTCTCTAACCCTTGAACAAGGGTACTACTTGGTGTGTGGAATAAGGGGTTCTGTGTAGTGCCCTAGCTTCCATTTTATACTATTTGGGAATCAACCCCGGAACAATTCGTAAGCTATTAATTAGAAAGCTTGAAATGTCAGTATTAATTACCTGCACATTGTTTCAAGAAGCGTAAAGCACAGCATATTCCATAACATCACCTCATTTGCAATGAGCTAACACTATCGCTAGGAGGTTTTTGTACACTATCTGAGGTAATCACGTTATGATGACAAATCAACTTCTGTACATTGATACCCTTACTACCTTAGTCCTCCATTTTCTCACACTTCTTTTTTTGAATACAAAGTCCACTACAACATAGTGTATTTGAAAATAATCAACAGAACAGAAGCTACCAATCGCTAAGTAACTACTTCTGCCATCCTGTTAAAGGTCAATAAGTCACTTTCAGGATAATGTGTAAAAGACATCTTTGCTAACTAGCCAATTATGTAGCTAAAAACATGTATGAATTAACATGAGCTAGATAACTACATAACAAACTTAATAAGCTACTGTAGCTAGCCCAAAATCATTTTCGAATTAGTTGTGTCAAATCTAAGCATATAAAAGGAACCACTGAAGTATTTTATTTTTACCAAACGACTTATAAACTCTTACCCAAGTTATTTTCCCCTACTATTTATCAGTACTTTTACTTAATGGATTTATTCCCACACTAGCTGTACTTCAAATCATGTCAGTTTGTTTTGTACTGTCATCCATCCCTTCCTACAGAGCACCAATAGAGGAGAAAGAATAGACAACAATCAATTTAATCCCAGATGGTAAAACATTTAAAAGTGTAATTGCATACTCTGTTTTTCGCAAAGCCCTCGGAGAAGTGTTTGACAGTTGAACTGTGGGTAATTGTAAGGAAATCTTCCCTGCCAGAGCTTGACTGGAGCTGAACCCCGCCTTCTCGCTGAACACTTTGATCCTGGTAAATGAAGATGAACCATTTGTGAACTCATGTAGATTAGAATTCATGTAGAACTCATGTAGATCAAAAAAAGTAAACACTGAAAACACAGAGCTATAGATTTTGATCCCACAGAGTACACTGGAAAAGGAGGACGCCTTGAGATAACATGAGGAAGACGATGATGGAAGACATGAGGACGAAATCTTGATAGGAAACCAGACTCTCAAACCGATTCAGACTGATAAAGTACAGTAGTGATATAAAATATCTTTTCTAGATTTTTCTTTTTACTTTATGACACCATTAATAACCATTTTTATGATTGAATAATTATATAGAAACCACACTCATTAGATGAAGTTAGACTATAGAAAGGGACACTTCTGTGATTTTTAGCACATTTGAGGAGTACCGTGTTTGAGTCGACCCGGGTGGCTGGTCATCTGCCTGACTTCCACTGTTGCATCTTTCTTTGTGGTTTTGCCCTCCCTCCATACTGCATAAAATGTGGAACAAGGTTACAGAGGGACAGGTTAAGGTGTTGACACTGTAAATTTTATATGCTATACATAATTTTTGGCTCAGAATGTTCCTCCCATTGCAGTGTCCTAGCTCTATCAATATGTCTAATTATCAGCTGTCAACGCAGCTATAAAACTCTATAACAACACTATAACAATCTATGACTATTGGACTGTTACCAGAAATAACTGAGCCTTTCCTGTGTGTAAGTGACTCACCTTGGCACACTGATGTATTTATTCGGTATAAGCCCCTTTAAACCGTCTATTTCTCCTCTCCACCAGTCTGATGATGCTCTGCTGTAAACCCGGAGACGCGCACCCTGTTTGAAGGACAGCTCAGCTTGGGAACGGGCCGTGTAGTCAAACAAGGCGATTCCTTCCATTTCTGCACAGTAAAGTTGGAAAAGGTTTTGAAATTGTGTTTAAAGGAAGCCCACCAAGCATGTGGAGAACATGCAAAATCCATGCACACAGACCCAAAGTGGGAATCAAACCCAGACCTTGGAGGTCCAAGTGCCACAATAAACATTATGAACAGTATGATAAAATACTTTCAAATCAAAAAGGTTCTTGAATGCTTGATTCTGATTAGACAGAAGGCGATACGTTTTCCATAACATTTATAAAACTTGATATCAACAAGTCATTCTGATTCATTTTATCTATATAATATGAAGTCAGCTGATGATCTGAATGTACTGAATGACCAGGTTATGACATGAATGGAGTTTTTCCTTTCCTGATGACACAGGTACTGTATATTCCACGACATAAATTGTGAAAGGGTCATTCATGGGACCATCATTTTCACACATTAACTGGCCATCACATTGTGCACTGTATTCAAATCAAAAGGTACTCGAATGAAAATATCACACCAGGCAGTGAACTGTGTATTGCCTACATACTTTATGAGAAGAAAGTTAAAAAAAAAAAAAATCTTATTCTCATTAGAGCTCTACCAGTTGTATGACCTAGCTTGGTTCACATGGTACAAGTATACAGTATTCACAAGATTAAGATCATAAGATTGATACGGCTAACATGGTTCACTGTATTTCTATTCATTATGCCCGCTTTTAACCTTTTTATACAGTTCTTTTTTAAGTGAATCACAGTGCTGCAAAAGTGGAAATGAAAGTGAACTAACTGCAAATGACCTCAGTGCTTTTGGTGTTCAGCATGCACGGACACTCAAAAGTGGACTTTCGAGACATTTTAATACAAATAACATCTCAGAGCACTATTTTGCTCTCACCACTACTAAAAGCGTATTTTAAAACAATGGTTGCTCGACAATATGCTATCATTTGACTGTGAAAACTTCAGCCATAAACCACATATATTTCAAAGGTCATATCTATAGACTGTTTACTCTTCCTGTCACATGCTGTTATTATTACTGCTGCAATAGCTGCCTAACCTCTATAGCATATTTGCTAGTGCTACCTGTTGCGTTTCTATGCCTCATGGAGGCCAGTATAGACAGAACGCTGGAGCACAGCAATACGCAAGTTCTTTATCCATAAAGCAAAATGTGAAGCAGTCTGAGACCACTCTGGTTTATTACAAGGAACAAGTCAAATGAAAAATGATGAACCCAATAGTAAAACACCATGGTGTACAGTAAAATCTGCAAAATATTACATTAAAATTTATTTACTTTATTAGATGCTTATTAAACTTGATTTTGTATTATTGACATGACTAGCATAATATTTTAGCAATAAATGAAGTAAGCGCTGCTTGAGCAGTTTTATCTCAGAAAACTATACAAGCTAAAGCTTACCATCTTTAACTTCCTTGTTTGGAGATAGGTCTTGTTCCATCTCCGACTCCTCTGTGGTAGCTTCACTGCAAAAACACACAAACACACACACAATTTATGGACGTATGTTTTTATTTAAGTATCTGTACCTCTAGTGCATGTCTGCATGGGGTTCTCACATGTCATCTTGCTCCAGTGTCATGCACGTCTCATAGACAGGTCCCTCTAATTCATTCTGGCTGGGGAAGATGCTCTCATGGTGGATAATGATTGTTTTGACAAGTGCGTTGATGTGCTGGAGAGTAACGGCATCTATGTCTTCAGGCCCTCTGATCAGACTGGGGCCGAAACACACAGCCAGGTTGTAGGGCTGCATCATGTTTTCATCGCTGTACTGTGAGATACTGCATAGAGAGAGAGAGAGAGAGAGAGAGAGAGAGAGAGAGACCTACTGTATAGAGTTCTGGATGACATTTATATAATAAAAGTACGTTGAAACATGAGCAGTGATTAATTACTCACTGGTGGAGGAACGCAAACAAGTATCTCATCACCACAACTAGTGGTTGCGGGTAGGAGAGAATAACTGACTTTATCTCTGCAACTTTCTCTGATTCATCCTCGATTCCTAAAAATGAAAGTGAAAGATGGCATTTATATTAAATGTACAGTAGGGTGTATAACTCTGTCAACTAACTGTACTGTAGTTTCATAAGTTAAATATTATAGTGTCTCAAGCACAATTATCCAAGCACAAGTATCCATTAATTAAAATCAAAACAATTATTTTTAAAAAGACTTTTCACATTTTTCTTCAAGAATTCAGTAGCTTTTTTTTATTATTATTATTTTTTTTTTAATGTATTTTGAGTTCAGGGTTTTGGAATTGAAAATGCTCTTTTTAAAAAAAATCCCTTACGTCCGCACTCCATCAGCTGATCGTAGCTGTCTTTAGGAAAGAGAGGGTTTTCCATTCCTCTGAAATAGAGCTTCAGCACACCAGCCACTGAGTCCAAGGCACAAACTTCATCAGCCAAGGGGTCATCCCCTATATAACAGGACACAGAATGTTACCACAACCTGCATTATTAATAGCCCACAGCAGCCTCACAGAGTGAACACACATACCTTTCTCAAACAGGTCTCTGAGCCGATTGACCTCCAGCTGAGAACCCGGGACTCGGAAGATACCCTCATGGTGCAGGCCTTGTCAAACAGAAAAAGGTGGAAAATTAGATGGAATAGCAAAATTAGTTTGTTTTGCAGGCACTAATTAATTATATTTTGTTCCTTTATCATGTAGGTCTTTCCAAACGAGCAGAGCAAGGCAATACAGTATGTAAAGAACAAAAGTCTTTGGTTTGGGCCACAAGCTGGATCAACATGTGCATGTGCAGAACATGTGGTGTGGTTTCTATAACATCCCCTCATATTGGAACAAAGTACCAATCAAATGATACTGTAGAGTCATGAGGATTTCTTGCCACTGACCAGGTCTAAACTTAAAGGTGCTTAAAAGTACTTTACGGTTATCTCATAAAGAAACCTTTGACTGTGACTATGGCTACCTCTTTTGCAGCAGTCAAGAGTTTCACATGTAGATGTGCTGGTATTGAGTTTACTCTCTAACATTACCATTTATTTTAATTTTTTTTCAGCATCAGGACTCTAAACCACTCTCTGCTATAATAACACTTTGAAGCATTATCATCTTCAAAAGAGTAGATTAAAGCACTACACAGTATATGGGTCGGTTTATGATATGGCCCCCTTGTTAACGTAACCACAGTTACTTACAGCATGTAACCTTACATTTACCCAACATAAATGCTAGTATTATATGAAAATATCACTGTGGAGGAAAGCAATTATCCATTTTTATTATAATAACCACAAAAATGGCTGAAGGTCAGCTGAAGGATTTTGCAATTGTACTCAAATTACTGTATAATTTTTGGTTTGTGCACGCCTATCTCAGAAAAAAAATTGGCATACACCTTACAACTCGCAGACTCACGGACACACAACACTCATGAAACTCTCTGTAAGTACAAACAGCCTTGAATTTCAAGGAGAGCTCAGGCCTTTTAAAAACATGCCAGTATCCACAGTAGACTAAATAATCTATTATCAATTTTTTTTTTGGAAAGTACAAGTGGTGTTTAAATCAAACTGGGACAACAAAAAGACTGACATTTGCAGAAGACTTCAAGCACTGTGAGGTGATGAGACTCTTAGCCGCAGTAAAACATTTGAACTGCGCAACCTTTTTAAAGAAGGCAGTGCATCCTTGAATGATGGTCTAGGTTCAGAGTCGAACATCTCATCCTTGAAAATTAACAGATAACTTGTCACCAACTTGTGGAAGAGATGCATCTGTCTGGGGAAACTATACTCACAATCATTTATGAACCTCACTTGCAAATTAAAGGAAATCGACTGAGAGTTATTGTCACATCTCCCGTACAGTCCTTTCCTCGCTCCAAACCATTTCCTCGTGTTTGGGCCATTAGTCAAGTCAAGTCAAGTAGGCTTTTATTGTAATTTCAACCATATACTGTACAGTTCAGTACACAGTGAAACGAAACGGTGTTTCTGCAGGACCAAGTTGCTACATACATGTAACATAAATAAGCTAACTAGCTAACTAACACCTATCTAGCTGACTATTTAAGACCAAATTAACATTCTCAACTATTCTAAAGTACTATACAAAAGACATAACTATACAAAAGATAACACAAGACAACATCAAGTGCATGTGCAAATGGGCAAACAGGACACAATGCTACAGTATAATATACTGCATTAAAGGAGTTCCTGGGAGGCCAGCGTTTCAGAAGTGAAGCATGGCTCTGGCGTGCCAAGAAAACTTTCTACTGTGATGGTATCCAAGCACTAGTGAAATGCTGGGATAAGTACATTAGTTTAGCAAGGGATTATAGAGAGAAATAAAGGTAGTTTTTATTCTCATAACTGTGTTCTGTTATTCTGCACAACCAAAAGTCCCAGATTTGACTTGATCACCCTTCGTTCAATTTGGTGTCGTTTATGGGTCTAGTTTATGCCCTTTATAGGCAGTTTTGGAAATGCAGACACTTTTCATATTCAAGCAGTCTTTTCAAGTCACATTACCATGAAGGTTGATGAATCTGACGCAGCTCTCTACCACCAAAGGAATGGGTTCTTCAAATGCCTGCAGAGATAAATTATTAATAGGACACAAAAGCAACCATTTTAGTGCACAACAATTCTACAACCAGAAAGACAGAATACCTGGATGTAAGTGAGCATGTCATGAGAGAAGGCCTTCTGGCTGGTCTGAGAGGCATGCAGGTTCTTCCTCTGGCGAACAGACCTCTTGGAACGCATTCTGATGTGAGAAATGTAACTGTGATTAACAAGGTATTGCGGAGGAGTGGAAAATACAAAGACATTTTACAAGAGCTGTTGTCATACCAAGAAGATCTGGCTTAATACCCAATGACTCAATAATAGCTCCAAGTCATTGTGAATCTTTTTACAGAACTAACAGTAATACATATATTCCGTTTTTGTAATAAAATGTACACCTGCTGGCCACTTAAATAGAAACAGCTGTACATGTAGTAATTCTTGGAGCTAGTCAATTAGTCAATCATGTTTTAGCCACATGATTTATAAAGTAATGCAGAGACAAGTCAAGAGCTTTAGTTATTGTTCATATTGAACATCAGAATAGAGAAATAAAAAAGGAATATCAGTGGCATTGACAGTGGCGTGAATGTTGATGTCTGAAATGCTGGGTTAAGAATTGTTGATCTCCCAGGATTTTCCTACACAACAGCCTCGGGAATTCACAGAGAATGGTACGGGAAACAGAAAAACATCCAGTTCTGTAGGCAGGAAAGGTGAAGACAGGATGGCCAAGATTGTTCGAGTACACTATTCTTTGATATCACACATAACCACACTTTATAATCACGATGAGCGGAAAAGCATCTCAGGAGACATAACTTGACGTGATTTTCCAGTGTGTTGTCCAGTTTAGGTAAACGTGTCCCAGTTGAAACCACAGATTGCTTTTCTTGGCTGAGAGCAATGTAACTCGATTAGATTTTTGTCTACTATAACCCTTCTGAAACAAAGTTCGGAATGGTGTGCTTTCTGAGATGCTTTTTTCTACTCCACTACATTGTACAGAAAATATCTGTACTTTCTACTTTACTACATTTATGTATGGCATTGTGTTACTTAACAACAGTGGTGTGTTGTCAACTGCTAACTATTATACGTATCATACTTCTCTCTATGAAACGCTCAATCATGTAGCAGGTGTTTGAAATCAGAAGCGGAGACGGTTGCAGATAGAGACGAAAGACACAGAAAGAGAAAGAGACAGAGAGATATATATATATATAGAGAGAGTATTTTACTATGACCTACTGGCTACTGTGAGCTAATACAAGCTCAGTACTTCAAAATCTTAATTTTTTACTTAGTAATGACTTACTCACTTGGTTTTATGGATCATACGATTTAATGCATGGTGGACAAAGTACACAAATCGTGTGACGTTCCTTTGCATTTCTAGTTAAGTAAAAGTCTTCAACAAGGACCGTCACATGATTTGTGTACTTTGCCCACACCATGCATTAAATTGTATGATCCATCAAACTGAGAGTGTAATAGTGCTATTTTAAACTATGTCACCTACACCTTAAATTATGTGCAGGTAATTATTAACCTGGAGTTGGCACACTATCGTTGCCAGTCTACACAGTTCTGTTATTTATTTATCACAGTAAAAATCTTGTTTAATTACCTGCGATGCCGACCATCCACAGTACTAGCTAGTTATGAACAGACATTAAAAAATTTATTAATAAACATACATATATGTTTTTAGAATTAATAAAATCGCAATTATTTTAAATAGATTTCTGTAGATATTGAAGCAGATACTTTACCTTTCTGCATAGCAACTTGGAGTAGATCATGCTTTGCTTGTAGTTTTGATATTAATAAGCCATTAATAAGATAGTCCTTAAATTTCTGTGAGTTACAGCAAAAATACATATATTAAAATTCAAACAAAAACAGCAAGGAGCTGGTACTATAGAATCAGCACTTACATTATAAAATTATTTACCATAGAGTACGAGCTTTCTGCCTCTTGCAAATTGGATCTACGTTTTCCTTGATTCGGCTTACTGGTGGACGTTTCATATATGTTCTCCAAAGACTGGCTGGTATTATGTTCCGACCGGAAGATATCCTCATTGATGTATTCGAGCAGAGCAGACTGAGAAACCTGAATCGTTTTACTCAACTGTCAGGGAATAGTAATAGAAAAAATGTGACTTTAAGTTATAATAATAATAATAAGAAGAAGAAGAAGAATAACAAGAAGAAGCAGTCTGATATCGGAACTGTTTCACTAGTCTGGTTTGGAAAACTACCTCTTCATTTTCTTCTGTAACATTGTTAAGTCTGGATTGCAGCTGTTGGAATCGAGTATCAAGCTCAGTCTTTACATCAAAATCGGCGCACACTTCATACACCTGTAACAAAAAAATCAAAACATGTTCACATCAGAACACCAATATAAAACCATAAACCCAAGCAAACACACAGAGTACCTGGTCACCCTCATGAGGCTGGTACTGTAACCGAAGAGGCATGCAGAAAGCCACGTCATGAGCCTGTATCAATGTGTCTCTGTCCTGCTTCTGATCCAGATCGGAGAGCGCGAGGCCAATCTGCTGCAATCCAGAGCCCAGGTTCTGGTGGGCCTGTGAGCGGCTGGACAGGTAAAACTGAAGCACTTGGGACAGGGACTGATGGAAACCTAAGTCGCTGAACTAATGGGAAATGTCAAATATATAATAAGGAGTTGAAGCTTTCATATTAAAGCATCTAATGCAGTATCACTGAACCCTAACAAACAGATGTCAAGAAGTAGATTCACAGAAATATTCATGTATACTGCTCAGCCATAACATCAACACCACCACCACCACCAGGTGAACTGAACAACAATGATCGCCAACTAGTCATGCCTCGTTGGCACAAGGGGAATTAATGTTAAAGTGATTTAATGTTATTGCTTTAATGTCATGGATAAATTTAAAGCCCTAATGAGCAAGATCAATACCAAGAAATAATTCCTGATATGACAAAAAACAATAAGAGGAACCAGAGTTAAAACAGAACTTGTGAGATTATACAGTAAAGCATTACAGTATACAGTTGCAAACAGGGAAGGGAAGAGAAAAAGTCTTGAAATTATGTTCAGATTTCCTACATTTGCATGAACTGTGCCAAACGCTTTCGTAACACTTCGTTAAACAACACCAAACCTGGAGACTCACATCAATCATGGAAGAGAGATCCTGTACGTAATATTTGTGCATGGAAGCGTTCGTCGCTTCCAGGTTGAACAGATAGTCATTGCGTGCTTTGGTGCACTTTAGCTGGGTCTCCTGTACTTTACACTGCCTCTGCAAACACAAGGACAAGGTTTAGTGTCATCCGCAGTGGCACAAAGGTGCAAACGTCTCTCCCACGCGAACACACAGATGCAACCACACACATCCGTGTACTGTCTTTTAGAAGGGCAAATTCATCTACAAAGTTCACACCCATGCCCCACATCAGAGAGGTAGAAAAAAGGAAGGAAGCAGCTTAAAGTTTGCCACCAATGAATGGAATATAAAAAAAATAAATACATATTCATATTGCACAAATGAACTGAAATTTCCTATTTGTAATAATTTAGCTCTTACAGTGAGAACTTGGTGTAATGCATAAATCGTTTTATATGTACATACTGTACCTGTATACTGCCTGCAGAAAGTATTTATCCCCTAATGAGTATTATATAATTTAAGTATACAATGGAAATGTTTTTTTTTTCCTGCTCTTTTTGAAATTACTTTCTATTTAAGTTAAATCAAATACAGTATTTTCTCATAATCTCATTCTTATTACTGCTTATCCTGTACAGGATCACAGGAGGCCTGGAGAGTAATCATCCTAAGGTAGGCGGGACTCGAACCTTTTAACCTACAGGTGAGAAGCCACAGTGCTAACCACTATGCCACCGTGCCTGTGCCAGGATTATTATAACATTATAATTATTTTTTTAAAAGACAACTGTTTAATTGATATTTATTCACCTGCTCACTGTGTATTGTCCTTTATCAACAATTACAGGTTTGAGTTGTCTCTGATTTTCCTCTATGACCTCTAGATATTTAGATTTGGGTATTTCTACAGTATATTATTAGGGTTGTACTGTACATTGGCACACTACACTCTGATACTCCAGTGGTTTCCTTGGATTTGGTTTAGATGGAAAGAACCTGAGCCTTACCTTTTCGATGAGTCTTTCCATTTTCTTGGCCGCACTTTGTTTCTGTTTCTCTTCCTGTTTGGTGGCTTCTTTTAGCTTACCCTCAGCCGACAAGTACTCCGTGTGATACAGCGAATATGTCTTCAGCGTCTATAACAGAACAATTACAGTGACCTGTAATTAGATATCATTGTGTGTGTGTATATATATACAGGTTGTATATTAAAGTTTGAGTTTGAGATGGATTAGGAACTATTATTCAAAGAAATATATTCATTTGAAATGCAAAATATTGTGATATTTGGCTGCATATTTTCCATGATAGTGCATTTTTCTGAGGTTGTTCCCTTTTCATATGCAAGGTCATTGAATTGTAGGCGGAGATTACCACAAGCAGAAATACAAATATAAAAATACAAATGTAGCACACTCACGGTCTGGAGCTCAGCTGTGACCTTCAGAAGTCCATCTTGTAACTGGGTACTAATATCTTTACTCTGAAAGAATGTAAAAAGAGAATTAAAAAAAAGACCTCTCTGTGTTGTCACAATGTGTATATGTGTGTGTGTGTGTGTGTGTGTGTGTGTGTGTGTGTGTTTGTGGATAGTACATGTGTGCGTATACTGTATA
>JAQQZT010000015.1:19359889-19370435 GCA_030068275.1 Clarias platycephalus | reverse complement strand
GTGTCTGTCTGTGTGTGTGTCTGTCTGTGTGTGTGTCTGTCTGTGTGTGTGTCTGTCTGTGTGTGTGTCTGTCTGTGACAAACTAACAAAAAACACATACTGTATGTCTGGGTATCTAGATGTGCAATGTTGCTTAAAAACAGTGACAGCATTGTCTATAGCAATGGACAACATCTGGTAAATTGTGGATAAAACAGAATAAAAAAAAAAAAGTTATAATAAAATAACATACAAACAAAAATTAAAAACCCTGCTGTCCTGACTATTGGCCAGCAGGGGGAGATGGTTACACAAATTCACGTGTGTGTGCCACATACCGTGCCCGTGTTCGATGCTCGTGGTTACTTCATTTGGCCTGAAGCTGTGTCTGTCCTGTATAATTTATAATAATTATTAACAAAGATACCAAACGACAAGAGCCCTGAACCTGAATCAACCTCAGTGTTTGTGCGTTTCCCATTCATGTCAGTTTAAATACATGTCTCACACACACACACACACACACACACACACACACACACACACACACACACACACACAGTGATTTTGTGCACTGAATCACTGGCTGTGGTTTAGCCACTACTGCAGCTGGGCCGGAGTCACTGGTATTACACTGGTATGTCCACAGATATTGCTTTTAGACTTGCAGACTGCTGCATTTGAAGAGAGTTAAATTTAGTATCATCAGCCTCAGTGACTATAGTCTGCATATTTAATTTGTTTTTTGAGGTTTTGTGGAATTTCCTTTTTCCTGAACAGGTTGCATTTTTGTTGCAAAAAGGTGCGTTCCATACGTTGCTTCAGGATCAGATCATTGTTTTATTATTTTCATGCACAATGAAATAAGACAAAGTAAAATTTCAACTATATTAGTTTTCTTATTGATTTATTATGAGAAAAAAACAATATTAAGGCTGAAAATGGTTGAATATTGACGTTGAGAATGATTCAAACTACACAAATCCTTCTGTAGTAATTTCAAGTCTTGTTTATCCTCTTTTCTCTTTTAATGTAGTGGAAATGTCTCAATAATCAGGATAAATAGCTAAAAAATGAAATTATTATTTGAAAGAGTGTGGGGTTTTATTGCTACTATATCTCCAGTACATCTCAAAAAATGTATTTTCTAACAAAAATCTATTTTCTACTGTAATTGAATTTTTTTTAATGAAACTTTATTTTTGATTCATTACATTTATAGTGAAATGTTTTTTTCTTCATTTTGATGATTACATCTTACAGCTTATGAAAATCAAAAATCCATCATTTCAAAACATTATAACATATAATATTTCATTAGATCAGTCAGAATAAGATTTACAATACAGAAATTCTAAAAAAAAAAAAAAATTGTATTAATTAATGCACTCAATTCTTGGTCAGTGCTTCTTTAGAATGAATTACTGGATCAATGTGGTGGCGTGGAGGCGATCAGCCTGTGACACTACTGAGGCGTTATTAAAGACCGGGTTGCTTTGATAACAGCATTCACCTTATCTGTATTGAGTTGGGTGTTTCTCATCTTCCTCTTGTCATTAGCCATAGATTCCTCATGGGGTTAACCCAGTTACAGTAGCACAGTAATATCTTGCTCAATAATAAACCAATTAATGGTAGTTTTAGCACTGTGGGCAGGTCATCAAGAGGCATAAAGCATCAAGTGCTCTAAAATCTCTTGGTAGCTTGTCTTTGGACTTTTGACTTTGGACTTGATAAAACCCAGCGGACCAACACCAGCAGACATGGCACTCAGAATAATCAGACTGTGAAAACTTTAGGCAACTTGGATTCTGTGCATCTTCACTTTTCTTTCAGACTCTGGGACTTTCATTACCAAAATGAAATGCAAAATTTACTTTGATCTGAAAAGAGGACTTAGCCCATGTGAGACACTTCTGCCACTGTCTCTGTTTCAGGAGTAGCTCGATACTGGGAATGCAACAGCTGTACCTCACCTTCTGCAGAAGTCCGTGTGTGGTGGCTCTTGATGCACTGACTCCAGCCTCACTCCACTCCTTGTGAAACTTTCCTTA
The DNA here is from genome assembly GCA_030068275.1 of Clarias platycephalus. Taxonomy (NCBI): domain Eukaryota; kingdom Metazoa; phylum Chordata; class Actinopteri; order Siluriformes; family Clariidae; genus Clarias; species Clarias platycephalus. The sequence goes on along the minus strand of JAQQZT010000015.1, from coordinate 19,368,402 downwards.
GTTCTCGAACTGGCACTTTGTCCTACTACATTCTTTCCCTTCAAATCAACTTGCCATGAATATACTGTACTCTGTGAATAGCCAGCCCAATCAGCGATGGCCTTTTCTGGCTTATGTACTATTCACATGGGATGAGTATTATATGGGGACCTCGTGTGATTTTATTAATTACCCCTTCACTTCTGAGTTTCGTGTGGCGCATTTGCCTGCGACTGACTTATCTCCCGGATATACAGTATATATACTGAAGAGGGTGTTGCTATGAAAAGAGGAAGGGAAGGTGTGTGTGTGTGTGTGTGCGCGGACTCTGTGTGAGGCAGAGAGAATTTATGGATGTCCGGAGTTAGATGGATTAAAAAAAAAAAAAAAACAAATCTAGTTATCGTGCCCCGTGTCATCTACATTTCACCGGGTTAAAATCTAATAGTTCGAGCTGTACGCTTGATTTATCTGTAACACATTAACCTCGCATTATGACGTGAACCTCCTCGCTTATTGTGCACTATTTCGGATAGGCTATTGTTTGGAAATGTCATTATAGGTCTATCTGTATGATATAAATAGCGGAGTGTTTACCGCATGCTGCTATACAGTACATGTCATCCATCACTTTCTAATCATCCTTTTTGCTTTCGCTCTTCTGATGGTTTTCAGCTTTCTCCTTCTGCACACTGCATTGTCGTACGGTGTATAGCAATATGACCCAGCACCCAAAATACTCTCGGAGCACTTCAACGCAGCCTCCATTCCTCGCATACGATGGATAAAAGGTGCTCAGCAAACAAAAACCTTGAAATAATGATATCTACTACTCCCGGCCAAATCACAGACATGCTGATTCGCATGGGACTAATATCACAGGACCTTGGTGTTCGGCGAACTATCTTTTGGCAGTAATTTGTGGAGGAATTTTTACTTTAGGAATTACAGACATGGCAGATTTGAATGGGATTAAGATCACCGACGACCTCCGCAATTATTACAGATCACACGAGGTCCCCAGGTAATACTGATCCTTTTGCAGTGTGTCAATGATTGTGTTCAGCAGTCTTCCCCATGATTGTTGGTTGTGTGTACTAACCTGGACATAGAGATACACTGTTTTTATACTGTATGAATAGTAATTTACTCAAATTCAAAATGAAATATTCTAATATTTTGAGATACTGGATGTTCGATTTTAGATGTTAGATGAAACATTTCACTTTACGTGTAATGAAGTGTAGAATATGAGTTTCACTTTTTGAATGAATGTTTCCGGCTGCTCCCATTAAGGGAGGCGCCACAGCGGACCATCCGATCCACACATTTCTTGGCACCGGATTTACAACAGGTGCCCTTCCTGACCCTCCCATTTTATCTGGGCTTGGGACCGGCACTGCATCCAGTGTCCAAGAAATTCATCCTTGTTTTTTTCCCCCGTATACATACAGTTTATTATTTCAATCCAGATTCTGGAGAAGACGTATATTATTTAAGTTGCATTTTTATGTTTTTTTTTTTATTTAATTTAATTAAAAAAATTTTGACTCACCTCACCATTTGGGGTGTATAAATGAATGCGTAAGCATTTCTAATGAGCTGTAGTAAGACGTTACAGCCATTGCTTTCATAAGCACTCAGCTCCCTTAAAAAATGTTTCATTAGTGAAACGTAGTGAACTGTGCAAGGGGTAGATGTGATTTGTAGTCAGCCCTGTTATGTTGTCTGTATGAGCACAGGTAAGGCCAGTCTGAGCATGCTCAGAGAATCACTTCTAATCAACACACAACAGGACCAGACAACGCCCGCTGGGTGTGTATGCATCTGGGTTGCTATGACAAACTGCCGTGCCCAAAACCGCTGCCAGATGAGACAGTAGTGTGAGAGATGTGTTTCTTGCGTTTTTCACTCCTTACTTAAACCCTCCCACCCCCTTCGGTCTTAATCACATGATGACCCTTGACTTTTCAGTAGTTGCTTCTACTCGTTTACTGGAAGCCGAGTGTGTGGCTTTGAAAATCCTTATCAGCTTCTCATCAGAGGCACGTTGTGTAGGTGGACCGGCGGGTGTGAAGCATAAAACATCCTTTGGTCCTCGCATCCATTTCGGGAAGAGTCGCATTGTCCGTTTCAGAAGTCTCGGGGTGTGTCAGCAGACCCGGTTACGTTAAAGCTAACGCAGATGAAGATAGACAGAGTATAAGTTTATATACGATGAAGACTTGGGTTTCCAGACTTACAATCTGTTAGGTAATGGCGCCTGATGACGTTTGTAATAATTATGCCAGAATCGAAGGTGTTAAGCAACCACTGTGTGTGTATATATATATGAGAGCGATGACGGTGGAAGCATGATATGACTTGTTTTTCCACGGAAGGTGGAAACTGGAAAAAAAAAAGTATTTGAATATGGATTCTGTTGACTGGAATTATCCACACCTTACAATAAATAAAATTCCCTTTTTTCTGTTGTTGTTAAATTAATTTTTTTTTTCTTCATAAATTGACAATAGACAGAATTTCTATTTAAATATGTTTCCTTTGCCTGCTTCTACAAGATTTACAAGAAATCTCTTTAATACAAGCTACTTTTTTTCAGTTGAATTAAAATCAATTATTATACAGTGTGTGTTGGTGCAATACATGTGCTAGAATAGCAGAACCTTGCCAAAAGCCCCTGGAAGCAAACTTTGTCACTGTCTATTTGAAGCTTGGCCAGTACTTGTATATGTGGCAGCAGAGCAATACATCACAACATGCAGATACATGTCCGAAGTTCTCTTGAGAATTTCATATCCCCTGAGTAACAGTTCTCTGGGTTGAAATTCCTTGTTGGGGAGAAAAGCTAGAGGAAAATCCCTGACTGGTTCAAGCTTACAGGAAGGCTGAAGTAATCGCTCTTTACAGCCATGGTGAGCTGAAAAGCCTTTCGTAATGCACATTCCAAATGTTAAGAGGTTGCAGCAGAAGACCATGCTGTATTCCACTCTTGTCGGCCAAGAAACAGAAATCTGAGGCTAAATCATCGTTGGATCCTGACTGTATGGAGTATGAGGGAGTAACAAGTGTCTGATTTTGTGTGTGAAAGGTGCGGAGGGATCTACTGTAGCGTATTCCCATCTCATAGCCGGTGTTCCTGGAAAACGCCTGCAGATCCACACGACCCTGACCAGGACAAGGATAGAAATTTACGAAATAAATATTCAATCTGAAATTCGAATTTAATCTATTCTGAAGGCGAGTTCTCATGGCGAAAAACTTGTATTGCGAAAAGCATTTTTCCATATGTAATATGTAAATGCAGATAATCCGTTTCCAACCAAAAATGTTACAAATATTATCAATATCCAACACTAATAACTATTTTTACATATATAAACAATCAAAACATTTAGAAAAGGAAAATATTAAACAAATAGACATAAAACCTCACTCACCCTTAATTTATGATTTCTCTTGGCACTGGCTGCTTTAAAAACAAAACTGAAAGTGGCTCCCTTTTCTTCTTTGCTCCTTGCAGAATGCAAAAAAAAACCCACGAAAAGATTGTGAACTCGCTTCACGCTGACTCAAACCAGTTTTGAATGGCTTGCGCCTACGTCACGCATACATCCAGCTTGCTCCTACATTGTGCATGCACATAAATTGCGCACACGGCCGGGAGCCATTCAAAACTGGTTTGAGTCAGTGCGAAGCCAAATGAAGCGAGTTAGGTGCAAGCCGGATATAGGTGCGACAGAGCTCTGCCAATTAGCAACCAGCGATCTCCGAATGATAGGGCGAGCACTTTACCACCGCGCCAATTGGGGGGCCAATGGGAAAATCCTTAAGGTGGTGGCGTTCGGATGCCGAGGAACCCCTGCATGTTGTTTTCTGAAATCAAAGGAATAAATGTCAATACATTGGGAGGGTGATGGAAAAGCGAGTAAGGGAGAATTAGCATTCTCGATTAGTTAATTCTAGAAAAGTGGATGGAGAACTGAATTCTGCAAAGACTTTCGAAGTTTTTGGAATGGAGCATTAGTGGAAAGCATTATTACGATAAAGTCAGACATCGTCTGCAAATGATGTGCAGACGCAAGACATCATCTGCAGACAGCTTATGCAGACAAGTAATGTGCTTAATGACCCGATGGCATCATGAGGGTGTGAACTCGTATTTCCAAACAGTGCCACACCCAAGAGAGCAATACTACCCATGCCTTGTAGGAGGGCTAAGTGTCACGCAGTGCAACACTAGACACATTCGTATATGCATAAAATGCATTCAAAATGTAGCACTTTCCCTTATGCGTATTTAGCTCTCCTGTGATGTAGCATGTTGGACAATGCCGCACATCTTTACTAACCCTTGAATACACAGTGTTGATGGAGACAGCTGCTTTATTTCTATTTTTCATCTCTACCTGAACTGCAGGATCTGGGCTTTGCTGCTTGCTGGATGGCATGTATGTATTCTTTGCCGCTTGCAATGCCATAACCAAAAGCTCATAAATCCGTCTACATTAGATGTGTAAAGGGTTCATAAGTTTAAAATAAGCGAACAAAAAGCCAGATGATTGGCTGGAGAAGATTCTGACTATGACTTCAGCATTATGTCAGGGACTGGTTGTCAGAAAAAGATGATCCTACTACTGCCAGGACCGGAACTGTGGTTCTGTGCATTTTTGACTGAGAGGTTGAATTGGACTTCAGGCTCGGAGCCTAAAATTAGCTAATGCTTTTCCAGTGCTGGAAGAAAGAAGGTCTTTGATTCTGCCGGTTGGAATGTTCAGAGATCAATCATCTTTCCACAGCAGTTGGTTACATTGACTGGCCTTTGAGTTTTTGGCGTGCAGTTGGATGTGGAGAGTGAAGCGGCAACAGCAGTGATTGATGAGTATTTTTGTTAATTGTGATTAAACGATGTTTAAAAATGCAAAATGAATCGTCTTTATGATTCGTATATATCAAGCCTGGTAGGTTTAAAGTCGGAGTGGGTGGCTTTGAGTATGTGTACTTTCTCAGCTCCAAGAACATTAAGGTGAAATAAAGTCGCTGGAGCAAGATATTGATTTTGGGTCAAGTGAATGTCAGTGTGACTTTTTTTTTGTGTGTGTGGGGGGGGGGGAGGAATCTGGAAACCAAGATTCTGTTGCACTTTGCATACTTTTAACCGCCTCCAAGATTTTCCACAGAACGATTGTCTTATGTTCGTACAGTATGTGGCTTTAGAGAACACTAGCAGCGTGTGTAAGTTCAGATTTGTTTCAGGGTGGGCTGGAGGTGTTGCGGGGGTGATATGGGGGCGAGTGAGGGGAGAGGGGAGGGGGCTGGTGTCAGACTGCCAGATATTGCTTCCTTGGTAGCCAGCGTTATCATTTTGCATTGAGAATGTTTAGACTCTCAGTCTTCTATCAGTCTTTTCTTGTTCCTCCATCAATATTATTTTGAATCTCATTTGAAGAAAAAAAAAAAAAATGACAAAGTAGAGCAGAAAGTCAGTCCGACAGCGCCTCTTTTAAACCAGGAAGCGAGCGCTTGACCCGAGCTGAAAATAGCTCAGTCGATTATAGTTGAATGAGACATTCTTATCAGTCATATGCTGATAATACACACGATGTGTGATCTGACATTGTCAATAATCTCATACAGCTGATAAAGATTTTTTTTTTTTATGTATATCTGTGTTTAAGAAGACAAGGCATAAGAGAGAAATATACAGTATAAGACTGTATAATAGAAATGTCTTGGAAGTTACTCTGAAAAGGTGAAGAACCGATAGAGATGTACATTAATAGTAAATTGTCTATATTGTAATGCGGTTTGATAACACCTAAAAGCACTCTTATCATGTTCATGAACCAGGAAGTCTTTGCACACAGGTGGGAAAAGCAGTAGACGAGAAGAGTAATTGAGTAATCGGATGCTCTGCCCTACTTGCGCAATCCGTGTGTGTTATCATGTCAAAACAAACTGATGCGTTACTGTATTCTTCTATAGTTCTTCCTTGTTCATCCATTGTAGGGCTCAAATTAGTGTATATGACTCACATGTTTATTCTTCTTCGTTGATATTTTGTATAGAGACCGTACGGATTTAGTCAGTTTCATGTGTTAGTCATGAAGAGATTAATGAAATCAATACTGTGTAATAAGAACTTGTAAGATTTAAATGAAGTGTGTGTGCGCGTGTGTGTGGCAGCCTGGGAAAGCTGATGCGATCAGATTTTGAGATCTGCTGCTAGAACGTTTACAGGCTGTCCTCAACTGACATCTGTTTCTCATTTTGCCTAGAAGGTTGAAGTAAAAGGTGTAGCATTTAATGATCTCTCAAAGTAACAAATTGCATTCAAACATATTCCAGGTTCTGATTTCATCGACTCCTCGCCTACGTCTACCATCAAAACACTGTTATGGTGAAACAGTGAAACATACTTAGGGATTTAAGAGTTTATAGCAGGAAAGACGTTTTCGCTTTGATTAGCAGCGTCCTCAAAATCAGTTTCGGTCTCATTACCTGAGGTTAAAGCATTTAAAGACATGTTAATCGCGACGATGAGTCACCTCCTTGCTCTTTAGTCATTCTCTCACTTTTTATTGTTTCGCTTTTGGTACGCTCTATCTATTAGGTCATTTTATATACTTTCAAACTTTTTTGCCAGGTTTGATTAAAATGATTTTTTTTCAAAAGGTAGTACCCCTCGTTTTAACTGTATTTATGCATAAAAACATTAAAAAAAATTCATCTGATCATAGCGGGTCTTAGTATTAGGCAAATACAACCTCAGACAAGCACCAATATATAACTATATTTTTTATATATTGTTTTTCACTGTGGAATTGTTTGTTTAACATAAATTCAGCCTAAAAAAAACATGAGGGCAATACTACAGTAAGTACCACTTTACTGCTTCCACTGGATTACAGAGGGTAAGTTGTGCAGGCTATTTTATATAAGGAAGGACACAAGCAATGGTCTTACAGAAGAAATCGTTGCTGCACATTAATGTGGAAAGGGTTATAAAACCATTTACAAACAATTTGGCGTTCAGCGTTCTACAGTTAGAAAGATTATTCACAAACGGAGAGCATTCAAGACATCTTCCCAGGAGGATGTCCCAGCACATTCCACCCAAGGTCAGACCATGCAATGCTCAGAGAATCACAGAAAACCCAAAAGCTACATCTTAGACCCTACAGGCCTCACTGAGAATGTTAAGTGTTAAAGTCCATGACGGCACAATTAGAAGAAGACTAAACAAGTATGATTTGTTTGGAAGCATGACTGAGGTTCGCAAAACTACATCTGAACAAAGCAGAAGGCTTTTGGAACAGTGTCTTATGGACCGATAACACCAGTGTGGAGTTGTTTGGCCTTGACGCCTTTCAGCAGAAACACCTCAGACCCACTGTCGAGCATGGTGGTGGAAAAGTGATGATTTGGTCTTGGGCACTGTGCACATTGAGTCGACCATGAAGTAGTATTGGGTCATGCAATAGGATAATGATCCGAAGCACTCTAGTAATTCTGCATCAGAAGGGCTGAAAAATAAAAGATTTGGATTGGCCCAGTCAGTCCATACTAAGTCCAAACCTCAACCCATTTGAAATGTTGTGACAGGACCTTGCGCTTATGCTATGGCACGTACAGTAACTACCCAAAACCTTGTTTAACTTGCGTAAGAAAATTATGGAAGTGTAACAGTGCCAAAATTCCTCAAAACCAAATAGCATGTTGAATTACATGACCTGAACGAAAACCTGTTGTAATATAAAAGTTCAAATTTTTCTGCATTGATCTGAATGGAAAAAAAAAATCCTTGTAGCATTTATAATACCTTGAAATTTTCAGCACTGCATTTAACTGTGGTTGTATATTTCAACTGTAAAAGTTACCTTACTAGATTGATGTTCCAAAATATTTTTAAAAATCCCACTTTATTATTTTTCAACCTCACAAATTCAGGCTTCCAAAATTCAGATAATAAAATCAGGTAGAAATCATTCAGGTCTTCACATCCTGGATATCACAGAAAGAGAAACGGATTGCTGACTTTAAAGTCTGTCCCTAAGTGTGGATTTTGCTTCGCCATGCGAGCGATTAAGTCGATGGCACGTAAAGCCAAAGTTACATTTTTTAATTATTTTTTTTTTTGCTTTTTGCTCAAGATTTGGTGAGGACATAGCACCAAGAATGTTTGTAACACTAAGAGTGTTTGTAATGCTCGTATTAATTGATTAGCAGAAATTACACAAACATGGGACTTTTATCTTGTCAGCTAGTGTTAACAAAACCCAAGAACAAGAAAGACACACACATAACACTCAAATGTGTCTTATACAAAACAGACACTGCAGTGCACAAAATACCACAATTCACAACTATATGCAAAATATTTAGGTGTGTATGTGAATGGATGTACATACAGAATAGTCCCATGTCTTGTATAGTGTGGGGGATGGGTGTGTGGGTGTGTGTGTGTGTGGGGGGGGGGGTATTATATCGCTTTATGAGAAAATCCGGGAACACGACGATGAAAAAAACACTGT
>JAQQZT010000015.1:19349535-19359789 GCA_030068275.1 Clarias platycephalus | reverse complement strand
GGGGGGGTGTGTATGTGGTGGGGGGGGGGTGTGTGTGTATGTGGGAGTATTATATCGTCCAGGAACACGACGATGAAAAACCCTGTCCTGTTATACCGTTCCAATGGTGAATAATCCAATTTTTATGTACTGTATTCACGAAGAGACAGAAGGATTCACATACTTATGCAGCACTGGGGGAAAAAAGGCGACCATTTATATGCTAATAAACATCATTGGGGCATTGGCCTCCTGACTTCCCTCACCGGGATTCCCCTCGTGAAACCAAACATGCAACCGAAACAACAACTGAGGCAATATGGGAACAGATTATAAAGTGTTCAATGCCATTAAAAAAAAAAAAAAAAAAAAGCATTGCCAGCTTTATTAAAACTCATTACAGTTAAACCTTGGATTGCGAGCATAATTGGTTCCGGAAGTGTGCTTCAGGTAAAGCATTGTGATATCAAAGCGAATTTCCCCATAAGAAATAACAGAAACTCAGATGATTCGTTTTACAAAACAAAAATATTCATAGAAAAATAATTAATACAAAATATAAAATAAAAATAAAACGAATTAACCTACACTTTACTTTTACAAATAAACGTAAAAAATTTTGCTCGTCTTGCAAAAAACGCTCACAGAAGGAGTTACTCGTAATCCAAGGTTCTACTGTACAGTAAGTGGCAGTGCAACATGTTGTCAAGGAGGGCAGCAAGAGGAAAATGGAACAACTTTAAGTTTGGTTTTTAAAGCTGTTGTTGTTCAGAGGAATCATGAATTAAGGTTAAGTGAGGTTTGTCTATTTATTTCATATTTTAATTCATTTACATGTCCTTTCTAAATGTTTTGATTGTTTTTATATGCAGAAATATAGTTAAAGGATTAGAAATCGGTAATGTTGGTAATATTTTTGGTGGCTAGATCAGATTATCTGCATTTACATAGTTTCCTTAGGGAAAATGCATTTTGCCATACGAAATGTCTTCTTTAAGAACTCTCCTCCAGTTTGGATTAAATTCCGGTACCACTGTACAGTCACGTTCAGAACAAGATGGGACGTCCATAGAAAATCCCACTCATGTAAGTAAAACCCAAATAATCATCAAGAAATAATATCAGAAAGTAAACAAAATAATATAATTCTGGTAAATAGTTTTCTTAAATTTGAAGGATCACCATGTTTTCACTTATGCATTAATTCTCAATGTTCTCGATAATTCTGGAGGCAATCCTAGGCAGCTCGGGGCACGAGGCAGGGTTCACAGGGCGCAAAAGCGGACACACACTTGATGACGGATGACGTACATGCTAAAGGCATTTGCAAGATGCCAGTTTTCCTAGTCTGCATGTCTTTGGGGGCTGTTTGAGGAAACCAGAATAATCAGAGGATGCCCAATAAGCATGGGGATAACATGCAAACTACACACACACACACACACACATATATACACACATGGCCCTGAGACTGTTTATCAGAAATCAGCCACAATGACATCTGGTGGGGTCCCACATTGCTACAAATATTGTACAATGGTAGTTTTTCTCATGAAGTTTTCTCAGACAGCTAAACATGTCTCTTGGTGAAAGTTTGATTCCAGTTAATGTATTTGATCAAATTGTATGTTCCTGCCTATTAAACTAAATAAAAGTGCACTAAATGCCTCCTTTAGATCCCTGCTTACTGGGAATGGTGCGGGAGGCATGAGGCATCTAATTACTCCTAAACCCGTGTAGTCCTTTTGTGCTTCTCCTTTGAGTTCCTCCCATTCACTCAGTGTCATGTTATCCTGTTGAGTTCAGGAGGTTAATGCCAAGGTCCGATTGAAAAGCGTCCTGACCCCTCGAGCTATCCATGCAATGCCTTTGCTTTTAGGAATCGAAACCTTTGGGATAATTGACTAGCTGTTAAATATAGTCCTGTTTAATTGTGAACAGCAGTGGGTTTAGTGGACTGGAGATTGTTCTCTGTAGATTGCGTTGTCCCCAAATCAGGAGGCTCACCTGTTCGATTATTCTTTTTTTTTTTTTTTCTTCTTCTTCTTCTTCTTCTTAATTAGGAAACAAATTTTGGCGGACTTACTGTAAGCGGAGCTCAGCTTGGATTACTTTAAATGGCAAATGGGCAGCGAGTCTCATTGGCAGTCACTCTGATCATCGCCTACATAATGTAACTCGACAGTTTCAAGGACAGGGTTTGCTTCTGACTTTTATATTCTAATAAATACATGCTTACGAGTTTTGAGGGAACTAGAGAAATGCAGAGTGGAAGGGTCACGTAAAACACTGAAGCAGACTGGCTCCTGGCAGTAGCTAATAAATACTGTAGCGATGAGGAGTACAGTAGTGATGAAGGTTCCAAGATGTTCCTGGAAATGCGCCATGCTCCTGAGTTTATTCCAGTCTAAAACATTAGGTGGTTGGTCCAGTCAATCATCCAGGCGCCTTTAATGTAAACTGATGAGCACTGATTTATAGTTTGTTTCTGTCTTTTTGTGTGTGTCTGTGTGTGTGTGTGTTCTAATAAATACACGTAAAAAAGTTTCACCCCGAAAGACAACTCAGCGGCCACTTCATTGGGAACACCTCGCTAGTACTGGGTTGCACCCGTTTTTGCCTTCAGAATTACCTTAATGCTTCTTGGTGTAGATTCAATAGGGTGCTCGAAACATTCCAGAGAGATTTTGGACCATATTGACATGATCGCATCCCGCAGTTGCTGTAGATTTTGTCGACTGTTCATCCATGGGGAGAATCTGCCGTTTTGCCACATCTCAGAAGTGCTCCATTGGATTGAGATCCAGTTACTGTGGGAGGTCAGTTGAGAACAGTAAACTCATTGTCATGTTCAAGAACCAAGTTTGAGATGATTTTAGCTTTGTGATATGGTGTGTTATGCTGTGGTTATAAAGGGATGGACATGGGTCAGCAACAATACTCGGGTACTAAAGGGCGCAAAGTATGCCAAGAAAACTTCCATTTACGTTTCGGCATTTTGCAGACACCCATATCCAGAGGGACTTAAACATTTGTATTTTCATTATACATCTGAGCAGTTGAGGGTTGAAGGCCTTGCTCAAGGGTCTAACAGGGACATCTTGGCGGTCATGGGTTTGAACCAGGCACCTTCCGAACTATAGTCCAAACCGTCGATTCCGTTGATGCTTTCATGCTGTTTATACCAAATTCTGACCCGATCATCTGAGAAATCAAGACTTTTCAGAGCAGCAACGTTTTGTTCAATTTTCCAATGCCCAGTTTTGATGAATAAGTGTGAATTGTAGGAGTGGCACCCAGTGTGGTCTTCTGCTGCTATAGCTCAGCTGCTTCAAGGTTCGACATGTTATGCATTTAGAGGTTCTCTTCATCATTCCTTGGCTGTATCAAGATGTTTTTTTCTGAGTTACTCTTGCCTTTCTATCAGCTTGAACACATCTCACCATTTTCTTCTGACCTTTGGAACCAACATAGCATTTTTATCCAGAGAACTGCTGCTCACTGGATTATTCTTTTTTTTCCCAGACGTTCTCTGTAAACCCTAGAGATGGTTATGTGTGAAAATCCCAAGAGATCAGCAGTTTCAGAAATACTTAGACCAGCCTGTCTGGGACCAACGACTGTGCCACGTTTAAAGTCACTTTCTGACGCTCGGTTTGAACTTTAGCAGATCGTCTTGACCATGTCAGTTTGCTGCCATGTGATTGGCTGATTTAGATATTTGAGTTGACAAGTTGTTGAACCCAGTCAAGTTGTAATCAAGTATAGGATTTTCATTATTAGTAGTGGACGTCTATTATTATTATTATATTAATGAGAAGTCTGACCAGCACTGCTTTTAGCAGGTAGTTGCATAGCATCATGGGTAAGAGTGAAAATATACCTTGACATAAAAACTGTTCAGGGTTGTTAAGGAATAAATTTTTCCTTTCAATTTGTTTTCATGGTTTCCTTGGTTATTAACCTTGAATCAGCTTTCGCAATCTTTCGACAATATGGAAGCGATTTGCCATTGCACCGCTCGGGAACCAAAGCGTCCGTTCGTTGTGTATACTTTACGTATCTTGGTAGACACAGCAACCTGTGAGATCAAGCACCGTTCTTTATCTATAGGACGCATCATTTTGGGAAGTCGTCATTCATCATGTCCCTGTATACTGTATTCTCTTGTAAAAGCTTCTCCGCACTTTTGGGTTGGAGTCAATACCTTGTAGCTATTCTAATAAGAGGGAAAACTGATAAGTCATGATCCTCCGGATCACGTAGTGGTGTGTTTTTATGTTTGTACTCTCTGTCTCATAAGTGTGTCTCTGTGTGTTTATGGTTTTCAGCCCTGCAGCATCGCATATCTTTATTTATCCTTCGGCTCTAATGGAAGCTTGATTTTCTTTTTTTCCCTTCTCCTTGTATTGCACAATTCTTTAAGCGATACTAATCTGTGTTTACAATTTACCAGAAATATGAAAGCGAAAAAAACTTACCCACAGAACGGGTAAAGAGGAAAAGAGAAAAAGAGAGAGAGAGAAAAAAAAAAAAAAACTAGGACAAACATGATTTTCCCCCTTTCTCTTCTAAGCCTCGCCCTCTCCTATCAGATAAGCTTTCATATCTCTAAACAGAGAAGCTGACTGCATAATCACACACAGACTCGCAGACCAAGGCACTTGAACGTACAGTAACTCGGACTGGACACAGATTTCACAGATGCACACGTACAGGATGACGTGCAATCCGCAGGACTCGGCGGGAGCACAAACGCACGTGTTTGTCTGTCTGCCACAGGTGAGCAGCTGCAGGAGCGAAACAGGCCTGCTTTTTCTCCTCTTCTTCTTCTTCTTCTTCTTCTTCGTCACTTTTTAAAAATTTCTGTCATGTGATGGTTGTCCTGCGTTTGTTGGCTTAAGCTGTTCTAAGTAGTGAGACATGGGTGAGAGTGAAGGATACCGCCTGAAGAGGCTTCTGGCAAATTACTTGTTAACGTCACAGACCGTGATGTGTAAGCGGAGCAGTTAGAACTTGTCAAGCCGACTTGGGCAGGCGAGCAGGTCTGGGCTGGAGGTGGATATGTATGACTTGAAACTGCTCTTCTCCTGTTTTCTTTCTCTGTCTTTTTTTTGTTGTTGTCATTTTAGAGAGAAAAAGTTACCCTTTTAAGTCTTTTCAGCGAGTCTAAGATTCATGCGCGTGTGTTCCTCCAGCATCTGCATAGTTCACATCTGCTTCCTATATCAACAAGCTGTGATGGTCGGCTCTCGCCAATGTAAATGCCCCCTCTTACTTTCCGTTATAACACATCAAACCTGCCTCCTGTCTGTTCATATCCTGCTAAATAAACCTAGCGCTTGTTAAATATTCAAAAGTGGAAAGGAATTTTGCAAATTATTATTAAAAAAAGAAAAAAGTCAAACTGTCGTCCCTCTGGAAAGCTTGGTGTTTGTCTTTATCCCCATTTCTTTTCTGATCCACTTTTTCCTCTACTTTCCCCCTTTCTCCTCTGTTTTTTTTTTTTTTTTTTTTGTCATTCTCCTTCTCCCTCCCTCCTTCCTTCTGTCTGTCTCTCCCGCCTTCTGTTCTTCTCGGCTCCGTTCCTTTCCCCGAGCTATGGATAGCAGTGTTGCGTCACAGCAGGCTGTAGGAGCTCGAGTCAACGCTCGAATCTCAGTTAGTTTGATTAACGCTGAGCTGAGAAACAGCAGGTGAGTCTACTTTCTGTGATTCGTTTCCTTTTTCTTCACTTTCTCTCGAACACCGCCGGCTCATATTTAAAGTGTCGTTTCGGACACAGTGTTTATTGGCACGATTAGGAACTGGATGGCAGTCTCAGGAGATGAGGCAGGTTTTTTTTAATTTTTTTTTTTTAATGTTTTTTGGTGGTTGAAGTTATTTCCATCTTGTTTTAATATATCATAACTAGATTTATACTTTAAGACCGTAGCTTCCACTTTCTCTCTTCTGATTTGGGTCTGTGTACCGTGTAAAAGCTCATCGTGCAAAAGTGACAGTGCGGGCTGCTTCAGGTGGGTGTGTGTGGTGTTCCAGATAAGTGTTTGCACTACATGTTGAAACATACACTGGCAGATTGTTTTTACGGGAAATCAGGCTGCTGTCATCCGCTCCCGATGATGACTGTATGATGAGCGTGTCGATCGTTCATTCCTTAGGTTTACAGGGCGGCCGCGCTATCCGCAGCGAAGCGTGTTAACAAATAGAAATGAGATGAAGCCGATCGAATTTATGTTGAAATTATTTTCGAGTGTAAAAGAAGCAAAGTTTGAACTCGTTTGTTCGTCTTCCGTGTCCAGGTTAATCCTGGTTCAGGGGTCGCAGAAGATCCAGGATAGCACAGGCAATCGCAGAGAAGCAACATGTCATTAGGAGAACCCACATGGATAATAGGGGCGCATGATCTGATGATTATATTGCGATTGAAACTTTGAAATTTAACTATTACATATACATATACCATTTATTATTCAAACATATATTTATCCAGGCTAACTGCAAATAATGACACGGTTGATCATTTACATGACATTTACATTTCGGCATTTGGCAGACACTCAATCACATTAAGAGGATATTTAAATATTTATTCCACGAGATTTGGGGACGCCATATAGCCTATGCTGCATGGTTTTGGACTGTGGGAGAAAACCGGAGTACCCAGAGGAAACCCACTAACCACGGGGAGAACATGCAAACTCCATGCACACAGACCTGAGACGGGAACCGTACCCTCAGCCATGGTGGTGCACCACTGTGCCGCGTGTGTGTGTATATATAAAATAGCATATTAGCTTTAATTATATTTATGCCAATGCAAATATTACCTGTAATGAATTACAGCTTTTTGCGATTAGATAATTGCGGAATAACGATTGTGATTTTTATGTGTTGCATCGTTAAACCCAAGCTTGGGGTCAAATTGGGAACCTGGTGCTGTGAGGACTCGGGTCAGTGAGAGGTCAGATATAAGGCTTGCGACATGGTATAAAAATCACATTTGTGATTTAAGATAAATGTGCAGTGCTACGTTATGCGTTTATTCGTTCATCCCTCCTTAGTAAGCGCCTGCTCAGGGTCACAGTGGTGTGAAGCAGGCCTGGGGTTTGATGAGATTTTAGGAAAATTTGTTAGAAAATATCGCAAGTACAAACAAATTTGGTTACTGTATGAGCAGGATTGAAAAGGGCCTTGACAGTACATTGGGTCGCGACCAGTTATGAACAAGGGTTTTGTAGCTGAAGTTACAGTAAGGAACAGTGCTGGGATTTCAACTTCTGGTATTTTTTTTCCCAGTGTTTTTGGGTGTTTGCTATAGTGATAGTCTGGTTTAGGCCACACCTACTGTGGGTTTAAATCTCATTATATCTCAGAAATGGATATTAAGAGTATTAAACACACAAAGTTACTGATATTACATTACGTGTTTTATTATTACTTTTAAAAAAAAAAATTTTAATTTTTTTTATGGCCATTAAAGACCAAGAAATGCCTTGTCACAGTTATGTTTTTCTTTGGATTTTACTTTCGTTAAATATAAGGTGATGTCATACAGCTGACAAACTCACCCCTATGTTTTGTGGAAACTTTTCCTTTGTGCCCTCTGTTTATGTTACACCACACCCATCAGCTTTTGACTCGAGGTGGTGAGACTGTGTCGTAGACATGACTAATCCAGTCTATTAAGGCATAAAAGAAATTAAGAAAAAGAATCCAACTCAAAGAAAGACTCATCCTCATGTACTCATACTCTCAAGTTAGTCCCCAAATAGTTTCATGGCTTGACCCCCTCACCCCCACTGACCCCCCACCAAAAAAAAAAAACATTTTGTATTATAGATTTGATATGAGACAGTTATCAAACATCAGTTAGACATCACCATGCGGAAACGGTGGCTTTTCATGTACTCGGTGGAGCATGTAATTTTGGGAAATCCCAGCGGTGTCCCTCAGAGGTGTGTCATCAGCTCATTGAGAAACTCGCTGCTCGGATCCATGGATTGCGCTTTTTTCTAAACAGATGCTTTACAGAAGTGCACATCTGGATGGCGCTCTGGGATATTTCTCCTAAAGTTCAGAGGTGTATATGTAGCTTTTGTATATGTGTTTATAGGTTTGGAAATGATGCTAGGGCTTGATTTAAAGATCTCAGGTTTGTTTTTTTTTGTCTTTGGGGACAGTTTTGGATTGGAACAGGGTTTTCATCCTGGATGGGAGTATAGAAGAAGGGAACATGAAGTGTTAAGGATATCTATTGACTGTCACATTTCTATAACAATTACGATAAATTGGATGTGTATAGATATAAAATATATAATCGCTGGGTGTTCTGCGTGCTCTTTAACTCATCTTGTGTTCTATAGCTAAATAAAAAAAAAACACTTTATTATAGTCAGCCTCCACGCTTCTTGCCAGCCCACTAGCCAGTAGCCAGTTTTTTTTTTTTTTTTTTTTCCTGTTTCTGATGACGAGCGTCAGGGCTTACGTTCAACTCTCCTTTCACATGTTGATGTGGATAAGCTCATTAGCATGTTAAGTGCTTTCATGTGTCCGCTGAACATTCTCCAAACCACACGGACCCACAGCTAGCTTCAGAAGCCTAGTCATTATAGGGCATTCTGTTTTTAGACCCACTTAACGAGTGAATGAAGAACAAATTGTGGAAAAGGAAGTTAATCCAAGGCAGTCTGTGCTGCTTTTTATTTTTTTAATTTTTTTTTTATTTATTAAAAAAAAAACTCTTGCCATGCTGTCATCAAGCCCATATGATTGTAAAGTAAATTAGATCCCCCTCCGGTTTACTTAAAGAGATATGAATCATGCAGTTAACTTTTTATTATTGGAGATTAATTGACGATAGTTACAAGCATCATGTTGAAGAAATATTAGAAACTAGAGGGGGGAAACGATTACTATCCTGAATGTTTGAAATATGATGTCGTTTTTGTGATACTTTGAAGTGTATGATTCTAATGGAAGAAATGTGTATTGGATTTCTAGTGCATCATTAATTTTTTTGGCCTATTCGAAATGACTCGTGACGCCTACAACTAACTATAACCAGTGGCTGAGTGAGATAAGGGGGGGAAAAACAGCATCATAACGTCTTTAGTATTGTGCCATAGCAGGCTGACTAATCGTCTGTGTGTGTTTGTGGACGGCTTTATTTACAGCTTTGTTTGTGTGGAACTGTTGCAAAAGCATGACACGTAAGTTTTTCGTGAGACCGGCGGATTCTAGTCTTAAGAGTAGGGGAGGTTTGTGTGTACATGTGTGAGAGAGAGTGTTTGAGTGTCCCGTCTGCTTGACACACTTTAGTCATGAACGCTGATGATCGCTCCCATGAATCATTTACAGACGCCTCCGTCTCTGTGTACGCCTGTCGCGCGCACATGCTCACACATTTCCATGATTTAGATTGAAGCAGTCGAAGTTTATAAGCTGGAGGGATTTAAAGGGCGATTAAACGTATGCTGGAGTCAGAGATCAGTTTGGGTTTTAAAAATTAAATGAGAACCAGCAGGCTATCTTTGTAGTGGGTGAGACATTGTACTTTACTTTTTATTTGAGTTTTGCTTTTAGTTTTATGGCTGACTTTGTGTGTTTGTATTTCTGGAGAATTTACGTCATGTATGTAGTACACATGTTTCCAAGTGAAATCGAGACGTGATTAAACAAAGGGCTGGATGTTACGATGACGCATATAAAATCAGTATTGTGATAAATTGGGTCAATACATTTATAATATATATTTATTTATTATTTATTTCAGATTTATTTATAATATAAACGTTTGTAACAAATAAATAGAACTAAATTACTTACCATATGGCATAATATCTATTTATGTATTATTTATTTCAGATTTATATATTATTATGCCATATGGTAAATAATTTAGTTCTATTTATTTGTTACAAATGTTTATATTATAAATAAATATGAAATAAATTATCTAATTTAATATAAATGCATAATTACAAAGTATTATTGGACATTTCTGCAATTTATTATTGTAGTATTATTATTTGCGGATTTTTTTTTTATGCATGTTGATTTTCTTAAAGATTATTTTTTGATTTAGTATAAATAGTAATTTATTTATTTTATTTTTTTTTTGCTAAAACATATTTATTTATTAATAAATTTTTTACAAAATTAATTATGATACATCTAGCTCTTGTACACTCATTTTAGGAACTCCTCTTCCTCAGTGGACAGCCTGAAGACGATGTGAACTGTTTGCCAGTGATCACATACCTTTTATATATA
>JAQQZT010000015.1:19333758-19344854 GCA_030068275.1 Clarias platycephalus | reverse complement strand
GGGAATCGAGCCTGGCCGGGAATCGAACCCGGACCCTGGAGGTGCAAGGCGACAGTGCTAACCACTACACCACCGTGGCGCCGTGACGGTTTTCTGTTATAAATAAATTTTAAATAAACAAATCCCGGTTTGACTCGAACGCCCCCCATAGTAGTAAGATACTTAATAAAGTGAATTATTACTGATTATGAAAAACAGTCGGTATTCATAGACACCAAATATTAGCACAGTATTCCAGCGTCAGTCAGTTCATGCCTGAGCCGATGTGTGTAGTGCAGCAGGCGGTGGGATGCACGATGACATTTAAACTCATTAGTAGGGTTTTATATATTTGTCGATTCTACTCATCTAGGAAGAACAACAAAAAAAAAAAACAAGAGTCTGGATACGTGCCAGGTAGATGGGCACCTGATTTGTCTGCCCTTGTAGCACATGCAACCTGCACCCACTTGTTTGCACAGAAGATAAGAGCGTGTGTACAGATGCGTCTAAAAGAAGATGAGATAGGGCGAGTCTAGGTAAAGCTGCTTGTCCCTCCTAGCTATTTTGGGAGGATTTAAGCAATCATTGAGTAACGGTGTGCTGTGGGGTAATCAGAGGAGTGGCAGGCTGCGATTAAAAAAGAAGAAAAAAAAAAAAAAAGAGCTGACACGATATAAACTGGAACATGTTTAGTAGTGAAACCTAGACTCACATGACTTTTAAATGTGTGGCACTGAGAATATGAGTGTGTACCCTGAAACAAAACACATGACGATGTGCTGTATTTCTCATGTTTTTACATGATCATCTCCAGTCTGTGTGAAAAGCCTTGACTCATCATGCCATCCAGCCCTCAGGCCTATGTGACGCATAACAAAACGAGAGCGATGCCTGGTGCGTAGCGATGCCTCTGAGAGCGTTCCCAGAGGTATCAGGGTGTCCCGATTGGGATCTAATCGGAGGCTGAAACTATGGGCTGCTTCAGAAACATTGCTTCTTCCCGGGAATTCAGTTTGAGTCTCCAGTGTGCGTGTATAAACAACAACAAAAAAAAACATACTGGGATAAACATTCCCTTTTTTCTTCTTCATATTCTTGTATTTCCCAGAGATCAATCTATCATGACCTTACAGTATATAAGAAGACGCCCTCACTGCAGCTTGTTGCTCAACATCTGGATGGATGTGGCTGACCAGTAGCTCTTTTACATAGGCACTGAAAAAAGGTGCATTTGGCGGGAGTTTATGATGTGTTATGTTATCTAAGGGGTATTCCACACCTCTGAGACCTTTAATGCAAGTAACTAGCTAACCAGCTCACTGTACATTATATTGCGTCTAACTTGTAGTTGTATATATTAACACGGCCAACGGGAGTATTTTATTTCTTTTCACGCCACCGCTACTGCTTTTACTTTAAAATCTTTAAACAGACTTTCTCCCCGTTTTTGTGTGTCCATGTTCAGGTGTGCCATCATCCAGATTGTCAGGACCTGAACAACAAGAGTCCTCTCCACCTGTGTGAGTCATGCGACTCGCGCTGCCACTCTGACGAGACTGACAACATGCACTTTGACCGTCACCCTCGCTTTGACCTGCAGCCACAGAGTGCGTCTCTCTCTCTCTCTCTCTCTCTCTCTCTCTCTCTCTCTCTCTCTCCCTCTTACGCTTTCTTATTCACACACACACACACACACACACACAAACATTCAGAGAATAATTCACACAAGCAGCCAGCTGAAAAATAGCAGCTTGGGGAGAACGACTACTTGATTACTGTAAAATAAAAATAGTAAAACAGTAAAATCCAAAAATAGTACTAGAAAATTTCCAGTAAAGTCTGCTGCTGTGAGCAATCGCATACTGTTTGGATTATAGGTTTAAACGATGCCATGATGATGAGGGCCATCTGTAAGCTGGACATTTGATTATCCTCAGCAAAGTATATTTAACCTAGAAATGATCAGCAAGACTGTCTATACCCACATGCCCACACACACACACACACACACACACACACACACACACACACACACACAATAAGACAAGCTGGCATGTGTTTCCGCAGGTTCCATCCTGGCTCGGAATGTGTCTACTCGCTCTTGCCCCCCACGCACCAGCCCTCCTTCTGACCTGGAGGAGGAGGACGAGGCCGGCACAGAGAAAGGGTCAGTCTGCTTTAAGTTATGAGTGAGAACATGGCGGAACCTCCAGGTTCCATTTGTCCAACATTTTCTTGGAAATGACTTCCAAACAATTTTAATTGAATTTATTAAAAAGCTTCACAAAGTCTCTGTGTGTGTGTGTGTGTGTGTGTGTGTGTCTGTCTGTTAGGGAGCGCAAGGTAGGACCCATGAAGAATCGGAAGAAGCCCCGGAGACGGTATACTGATGTAAGTGTTGTGTGTGTCCTCCTGCTGGTCATTGTTGGTATTGCAGGAAGTGACTGGATTTACAAAAAGTTGCTAAAATACTTCTTATTACATTTATTGTTATTCCTAATAACATTTAACTGACTTGTCTCAGGCATCTCTTGACATTTTAGCTTGCATTCAATAAAAGTAATAAACACAGCTTTAATGATCACGGCAATTATATATTATTAAGCATTAATTATTATTCAAATTAATTGATATTATTCTACAATTAGCCTTTTTCCTATTATAAAATTTCCAGATATTAAGATTTCCTTTTGTCTGTTATTTACTTCTCTCTCCTTTTCTTATCTGGTTTCTTTCCCTAACTTCTTTGCTTTCACTCCTATTTTTTCCAACTTTCCTTTTCCATTACTTTTTTCCTTTCACTCATTTCATCTCATTTCCTTTTTACCTACCTTTCATCTTTTTTTTTTCTTTCTTTTGCGTTCCTTTTCTTATTTTCGTGCTCTTGTGTGCCTTTCTTTCATCTCATTTCTTTTCTTTCTGCCTGTTTTATATTATTCTTCTTTCCTTTCTCTTCATTAATCTATATTATCTTCTTTTAATTTTTTTCCTCGTTTCTTTTTCATTTTCCCTCATTCCTCCACATGTTCTTTATTTCTCCTCTTCCTTTTCTTCTCACTTTACCACCCTTTCCATTTTCATCTTTTTGGTTTTTGGTACCTTTATTTTATTTTCCAGGTATTTTATTTCTTCCCCTTTTTTTTTTATTTTTTTTTTTTATAAAGAGTTGTCTTCTATTTTATTTGACTGTTTTCCTTTGTGTAACACTATTTTTTAAATTTCTTTCTTTCCTTTCAAATTTTCTCCACCTTCCGTCTGTCTGTCTTTCTGTCTGTCTGAGATTGTGTCCAGTTTCCAAATGTCTTTTATGCTAAAATGTTCCATACATCTTTCCACTTCCATAGACTTATGGTATTTTAGGCACATGATCTAACTAGCTAATGAACTGTTGCTGCGTCATTAAAAATCCTTTTTTGGTCTTGGACTTCGTCCAGGTTTAGCAAACAGGCTGTACTACTCAGGGTTTGCCTCCAGCTCTTCGTTTACTTGAATGTGTGTCCAGCTCTCTCTGGATTAATGTGGCTCACGTCTGTTGCAGAAGGCATCCATCAATAACTTCGACTTAAATCCAGTCATCATATTTGTGGGTTTTCCCACTGAGAGCTGCTGAGCTCATTATCGCCAGTGACTGCTCAATATAACAGACAGGAAATGACTGACGGCTCTGAGTCATCTCCAGCTCAGGATGTGGCGCTTTAATTAGTGACATGGACTCGTCGTTAGAGCGGTAACGACAGCGCTGCAGCTTGTTTATATGTCTTACTGAACCTGGATTGATTTGCAGGATCCCACCAAGGAGTGCTTCACTCTCAAATTCGACCTGAACGTCGACGTGGACACAGAGATCGTTCCCGCATTGAAGAAGAAGACGCTCAGGTGAGTCAGGGAAGGGATGCGTCAAACATAGTGATCTCCACTGAATAATTATCCTCTAAAGAAATCCGTCAATGATGTAGTTATGCAGGTGCTGCTTTTTTTTCCTTTCTTTTTTTTTTTTACTTATAACATGAATACACACACTTTTCTGTATCTTTTAAAATGTTCATATTTATAAAAGTAAGAACAGTTTATGTGTAAAAAGGAAAAAAAATTAACACCACAAATTATCATAGTACTAGTATCAATGGTGTTCAAGTCAAACCTGGACTTGTGATTGTGCAGAATAACAGAACACCGTTATGAGAGTAAAACTCTCCTTTATTTCTCCATATAATCCCCTGCTACACTAATGCACTTATCCCAGCATTTCACTAGTGCTTAGATACCATGAGGGTAGAAAGCTTTCTCAGTACGCCTGAGCCGGCAACCAGGATCGGACTGCCTGCTTCACGTCTGAAACGCTGGCCTCCCGGGAACTCCTTTAACGGACCAAACATGTGGAAATAACCTATAGCAAGGTCAGGACTGTACAGAGGATTGATTTGAACGCCCCTTGTAGAAACATTCGTACAGTGCTTTGTTACAGAAGCTTTGTGATTTCTGCCTGGTAGTAGTTTTTCAAGGTCACAAGAAGCTCTACGATGAACACGCAATACATTTTTACTGGAATACGAGTCAGAAGATTGACTCAGCCATGCAAGTCC
Organism: Clarias platycephalus; assembly: GCA_030068275.1. NCBI lineage: Eukaryota > Metazoa > Chordata > Actinopteri > Siluriformes > Clariidae > Clarias > Clarias platycephalus. Next base: position 19,340,289 of record JAQQZT010000015.1, on the reverse strand, counting down.
TTCTTGAGTAATTATATGTGTATTTGCGGTTGTTGCCTCGATCCATCTTCTCCCCAGTTTGTTTCTTGGCTGCTGAGATTTAATACCCTTCCTTCTCCAAATACGTTGAGCTGAAATATTGCCAAAGAGTTCTGTTTTTGTTTTATCGGACCGGAGAATATTAGTCCTAAAGAGTTTCAGATTTTTGTGCTTGATTTTTATTTATTCAATATTTATTTATTTGTTCTCTGTTTAACTGTTGTGTTGTTGCTGAAGTTTAATAAGTAACAAAAACATATTGTATATTATGTATTCCGTCACTGTTAATGTGTCTTGTAATCATTATGTTGGGACTCTGCAGAATTTGACCATTTGAAATTATGCCAACTTTATTTGATATTTCGATTGCTTTCTGTACATGTAGAGAGGTGCTGGGGCCTGTTTTCGAGCGTAAAGGGATCGAGTTGTCTCGAGTTGACTTGTTCCTGGACCAGTCCAACACCCCTCTGTCACTCAGCTTTGAGGCCTACCCTTTTGGAGGACATTACATCAAAGTTAAAGGTAAGGTTGTACGCTCAGATTAGGTCAAAATGGTAAAAAAAAGTATTTGGACAAACATGTTAATTATTGAATCGATCGGGCTCCTTATCCCCTTATAGTGAAGGGCAATTTTAATGCTTCAGCACAGCAAGACCTAGTGGACATTTCTTTGCTTCTCACTTTGTGGCAACAGTTTGGGGAAGACCCTTTTCTATTCCAACATGACTGTGCCCCAGTGTACAAAGCAAGAACCATAAAGACATGGTTTAATGAGTTTAGTGTTGAAGAACTTGAACGGGCCGAGCACAGAGCCCTGACCTCAACCCCATCGAGCACCTTTGGGATGAACTGGAACGGAGATTGCGAGCCAGTCCTTCTCGTACAACATCAGTGCCCTCATAAATTCTCTACAGAATGAAGGAAAGGCCACGAATTCCTAGAGAAACCCAGAGAAATCTTGTGGACAGCCTTCCAAGAAGAGTGGAAGCTGTTATAGCTGCAAAAGTGGCACCAACTCCATATTGAAGTATACTGTATATATTTGGATACAATGTCATTGGCAAATGTGTTTTTATCTATATCTCTAAAAAGAACAAACCATATATCTGTTTATCTTGGTTAAGAGTGAATGAATCATTTTCTGCAGAATCCAAATTGTCAGACCAGTCATGGCAAAGATGAAGTTTTAGAACTTCTGTTGACGTCTTCAAAGCTCCAGAGAACTTCTTTCATACAAAGCATGTCTTTACAAAAAAAAAAAAAAAAAAACCTCAATCGAAACATGTTTAATGATCTAGCATAGACACACACTCGTCATTATTGGAAACTGTCTGAGTAATTATCAGATTAGATGAAATGATGAGCAAAGTTTCACTTTGACAAGTCTTCACGAAATGTGTTGTTTCAGTTTATTACCCTGGAAGATTTTTGCTTGTCTGTTTAAACCTGAAGCCTCATGGTATGATTACGTGTTCATCAGAAATACAGTCGGGTCTGAGATTTTGTACAGCTCTGAATATAAGAGGATTAGAAACCATTAGACTTATTACATAGTGATGTAAAGGTATTACGCATTCATGGACTATTGAGTGATGACTGCACTTCTACTGATTAAACTGTATATAATGTATTAATTTTATGCATCTCTCCCTCTCTCTCTTTTTTGTCTGTGTATGGGCGTGCATGTTGTAGCTCGTCCTGGCGATGAGCTGAAGGTAGAGAAGGAAGTAAAGGAGTCTCTCACGCTGCCCAATATGAAGATTTCAGCAGGGGGCAGTCAGTACATCCTCCACCCCTCCCATGACAAGGTTGAACATGGCGTACTTACGCAAGAGAGTGTGGACATACTGGTAAGCATTACTCGAGTTATCTCTGTATGAACACATGCTTGCATTAAGATCAGCACAGATCCCAAACAACTGTGATTTAAATTGTTTGAAGAATCTGTAATGCATAGAAGAGAAGACAATTGCTATCCGCTTCTGCCGGCAGCAGACATCCTAAGCCTTGGGTTGCATGACTATGGATTTTTACCAGTGATTCAATAACTTGTCTTTTGTAATGTCTTTTACACTTTTTAGTTATATACAAATTCCTAAAATGCACATAGTTGAGGCAGACATACAGTACTGTGCAAAAGTCCGGAGCCACCACGCATTTCTTGACAATGTCAATTGTTAAAAGCGCTATACAAATTAAATTGAATTGAAAATTTCTTCATATTAAATTAATTAAAATTATGCAGACTAAATTAAAAAATGGGAAGTTTTTTAATGTGACAGGCTGCAGAAAGCCTAAAGATTCAATTTAAATATTGGTAGTTGGAACCCCGCAGCAGCCTCATTTCCCCTCTCGTCTGTTCCACCCACTCAGCATTTAGCGTCAGCAGCATACTAATCACTGCACTGATCATCTGGCATCATCTACACCTTTTTCAAACTGGGTAATGCCATGAGTTAGATGTTTTTTGTGCCTGAATGATTCATAGGTGACTGTGTGTGAAAAAAAATAAATAAAAATAATTTCTCTGAAACTGCTCAGGTACTGAAAAATGAGGGGCCCAGAACCTGCCAGAAATGAGAGCCAAGAAGTCCTTCAGGAAGCTTGGAGAACTATTCTTTGAGGCTACATTAAAAATACAAGAATGTCTGGCACTTTGTGAAGCAAAATATGAAGAAATAAGGGGTGGCTCAAGACTTGCACAGTACTGTACATAGTAATTGTGAAATTCTGGAATTGATGGAACAAAGTATGGAAGCTCCATTGACATGCTGTAGTAATCTGATCTCGGCAGCATCCGAAAACAAGTTTGTGTCAACTTCCTGGGTCTAAACAATGGGATTCGATGTTCTTTACAGTGAGATACAGTTTAAGAAGCGTAACTATGGGAGGTATTGCTTAGAACTAAAACTAAGCAGCCCCATGCGTTTCACTACAGAGGATGTGAAAGCAGTGAGACTAAAGAAATCGGCTTCATCTGGTTTAAAATATTTGTAGCCCACATTTTTCTAGTGACTTTTTTTTTTCCACCACTAGTGGGCAGCACCCTGCAGCAAAAACTGATAAAAGTATAGTCGCCGCGGCTAGTCGCCGCAGCGTGGTCTGTACTGGTTAGCGACTTTCTCATGCTGACACAGGGTTTTATTTTCGATAGATTTATGATCTCATCACATTAGACGAGACACCACAGACCGTTCCATCTTTCTCTTTCGGCCGGAAGTGCTTTCCCTGTTGCATTGTGTTCAGAAATTATAAATACACCAGTCTGTGAGAAACAGCTTTGCTTTATTGTTATGACGAAAATGTCCCCTTCTTGGCAAACACAGGTTTTTTTTTTTTTTTTTTTTTTGCTGCTAGGCAATGTTGTGCAATCGTGCTAGCTGTTTGGTTTCATGTTTCAGTTTTTTTCCTGTTATTTAGGTACAAGTATTGATTTGAGTCCATTAAGTTGTTTAATTATGCACGCACCGTCTACTTTTGAATATCTTTGGATCTTCCATGTATAGTTAGTTTTCTGATACATATGGCAGTATAATATCACTATCATGATCTGTTACAATACCTTTCACATGTGTTGGTTTATACAGTATGTTGGATGTCATATGGGGACACATGCAGGTTTAGTCTTTGCTCAAGCTGTGTTCTCTGTACGAGGAACATAAGACAAGCCCACACATGTTCGATTTTCTGAAGTGCACCACTTACAAGTCTAATATTTTGAAAATAGGCTTGTAATAAACTTCATCTTGATTATTTTTTTTATTATTATAAAGTTACATTTCCCGGAAATAAAAGGAAAAGTGTTTAAGCAAAGCAAGATCAATGTTTTCATGGAGATGTCGGAAAAAATTCTTACAACCTTGCTTTCATGCTTTCGTAACAAACAAAATAATAAAAGCGTTTATTAGTGGTCAGGCGAGCATCTCAGGACTGATGCGTCATTAGTAAAAAGTGCGGTCAGTTGTTTGGCCACGAGTGTGCACTGTACTGGCACGGACTCTTTAAAACATTTGGGATATCAGCCATGGTTTCAGCTTTGCTTTGCTGCGCTTGCCCTGAAACTGACCTCCATTCCTTTACCCGATTTAAACAGCGCAGATAATTAATCTGGATAATTACTTTCGCCTCCATGCTGTGCCATAGGCAACCCTCTGGTTTGCGTTCGCACATTTGCCTGGTGACAAAGCTAGCATCTAGCATCGATTTGCATTACAGTGCTCCTTGCCAGTTTCCAGCATTCCACCTTCCTCCTCCCTTCTCTGTTTTTCCTGGAAGAGATTTCGGATTGTTCCTTGGTGCCGTTCTGAATACAGTTCACTACTGTATGCAAATAATATTCTGTAGGTGTCTCTTTTTGCAAAGGGACCATTAGGTCTATGTAATGTTGAGTGTGTGCAGTTTTATAGTATGTAGATTATATGTATGTTAAAAGACTCAGATGGAGCGAGAAGAATGTGGAAACATTGAGCATATCGGAAAACTTAGTATTATGCGATACATTTTTCCATAATGTTAAATAATCTATAAGGATATCTCGATATCTGGCTCGTCTGTTTTTGAGCGGGGACTCTTTTCCCAAAGTACTCCGAAGACAACTTTTCATTCAAATACAAAAACTTGTCTTGTCTTATTATAAATAATTACTATAATATTATCCAAGAACAAAAAACAAACCTGAGGCAATTATTCTCAGGAAGTGCAGTCATGATATTTCACAATCAGATGTAATAATAATTGTATCATAATTAGTTTTTTTGGACAAAAATCTGGAAACCCATAGCTTACTGTTTCTAAGAGTGTTTAAATTTGACTGAACGTCACTTCAATGTATCTACCATTTTTAAAAAGCAGCTCTGCAGAAGCTCGGATATAGACTCGGATCCATACCAGGGTGTAAGAACCTCGACTCGTCCACTTCTCCTCTCGTCCACTTGCCTGGTCAGTCGTCTACCTGCTGTCCCTCCAGAATGTTTACGGTGGTACACATGACTGTATTTGATCCATGCGTGGTGTCTTCCCCACTGCGCCGTGACCCGTCACCAAAGCCTGACCTTTTAGAACAAACCCTCCACCCCACGGAGCAGCGGGGGCGCTAATGACCCTGAAACTCCTCCTCGAGCTCTAATTTCCCGTGTCTGTTGCGGTGACCTTTGCAGTGAACGTTTGATGTGCGGCCGATTTTTCTCTCATTCACAACGTTTAAAGGACAAATGTCTCACAAGAGTGGGTTTTTGGTGAAATCCATGTTCCTGTAGGACGCTCGGGGTACTTTGATCCTGGTCCGTTGACCTTGTTTTATCTGCGTCTGGGATATCTGGAGTCTCAGGCGTTTAACTACGTACGTCTTCAGAAGTGTGTTCGATCCTACGCTTCTTCTAAATAAATATTTGTAACACGTTTTTTATTTAAAAAAGCATTGCTATTTTGCGTCTTGACATCTCCCATGTCTGGCACTGGAGACTCCTTCCTTTTTTTAACATTTGAACATTTGATATTCGGTTATGTGATAAACATGTGATTTGCCGTTCAGTCCACACTATGCTCAGAGTTTTTATTATATAAATTGAATCAACAGCTTTTGATCAAACCGACTCTGACTGAATTCATCCTCGGTGTTATATAAGCTGACCTGGTCTTGGGTATGGATGGTCTACCAGTTTGCTGCAGTGGTAGGTTCCTCACCGAGTGCCCGTGCTGATGAGATCAGAGGCAGTCCTTTAGGCATTAGTGTGCGTGACCCTGGGCGGAGGGAAGCACTTCACGGCTGACGTTACGACAAATATACGAGTCCAATTCTTTAACTCTTCAGGCTATTGAACCTGATGTAAATCTGACCACTGTGCCCTCAAGGACACCTTATCCCTTTTCTTTTTTTTTCTCCTTGGGGCTGTAATCACAGCTATTATTCAAACGCATGCTTCCATATCGGGTCCTTAAATAAAAATAATGATGCTGGGGATTGAGCTTGTGTCATTCCGATCAGTAGTCTTAACATCTAAACAACAGGTTGCAGATTCCGATGGAGACACTCTTGATCCAAATTGTTGTTTTTCAATAAGTTAATGCATTAAGCAAGTAATAAAATGCAACAGTGCATGCTCTTGTGTAAGGAATAATTCAAAATTATTTACATTTAGCAGCACGGTCTGAAGCACGGTGTTCTTCTGCTTATACCAGGGCAGTTTGCCAACCGTTCCAGTGTTTAATTAATGAATATACAAAATGTCATGCATTTTAATGGTTCACAGTTAAAATCGAGATTTTATGAGAAATTAGATTCAAGAGACGAGGTCATTTCTGCTGTCCATTTCTCGTAGCCATAATAATCATCCATTGGGTCATCTCTCTCTGTCTCTAAAAAAATGCATCTCATCATCCTGAAGACTTAACTCTACTGATAAATTTCACAAAGCACCATGACTGTACTTCCAAACGAGATTCTTTCCATACATGACAAATGAACTCCTTACAAAGAACGTCACCACATTGAACATTTTAGGTTTCTTAGTCAGT
>JAQQZT010000015.1:19321231-19333658 GCA_030068275.1 Clarias platycephalus | reverse complement strand
AAAATAATATATAGATTATAATATTAAGCTACACCTGGAATTACTACAATGTTGTGATATAAAAGTGAATAATTCATAACAGGATGTACCGAAGTGTTTAATTCAACACATACAAATGCTTTTTTTAACCATTTGTAATAGAGAAAAAATAGATTCAGTGATGTACAGTATAATGAATTCTTTTGGTATGACAATTCATCTATTCACTCCAAGATCAATGAATATATATAATATATATATATCCTGCAGGTGGCGCTCTAAGCTATCACACATTGACATGCAGCAGAGCGTCCCAGCAAATAATTTTTTTTTAAAGTTTATTTAAAATTTAAAATGTATAAAATCATGATACTTAAAGAATCACAATACAAATCGAATCTGCACCTACTGTCGGTATCGTTATAATATTGTATCAGGTCGTCCCTGGTGATTCTCCTCCATAATTTGTAAGGATATGGAACATTTCCGTGACAAGTTACTGTACTTACTTTCAGTTACGTTATCGCAAATACAGCGTAAACTGTGATTCCTTGGCCATCTTTTCTACTTTTTTTATTCTCTTACTCACTTCTCTTACTTTTTATTCTCTTACGCAAGTTCATAATATATATATTTAAACTTTTATACTGAAAAACTCAATGAAACCGGAGACTCCGTCTGTAAAATGTTACTTGATGTCTCCTCATAGTGAGCTTCACTGTATCAATAAACCTATGTTTTTTTTGTTTTTTTTGTGAAATACTAAGATATTTTAATAATTTTTTTAGCCTTACACTACATCTAACATATGGGTTATTGTGGAAAAAGTATTAAAATGATCCGTTCTGTTATATAAAACTCATCTAATTCAAGAATTCTACTGCGCTACGGTATTAATAACTATTTGTACAAAAAAAGGTGTTTTTTCCCCCTTCGTATTGTTGCATGCTGTGCTCAATCTTAGTCGATTTGCAATCATGATATATATACAGCTTTCAGATGAAAGAAAGGCAACAAGCAGTCTTTCTCCCTTTACACAGCATGGTTCCTTACAAAGCGGCGCACATCGCAGATCATTTCCCCAGAGCCCAGAGCTGTTAGATGCTTTGATTTGCACGGAGTGTAACCCGATTATCATGCAATTAGTTTCAGACTGCCATCCCCCTGTGTTATGAGACAATAGGGACAAGCCAGAATACACAAGTGGGGGAAAACGCAAATCTCTCGTCTTGTTAACCCTTCAGAGTTATTTAGATCATCTTTAAACACTTTAATATAAAGATCCCAACTCTGAATAAAAATAGCATACGTTTGAATACATCTATAAAATAATTGCAAAATAAATGAAGCTTTTAATCTAGGTGAAAAACAGCTGATCAAGAATGGTATTCAGGGATCATTCAGAATAAAGCACTAATCCTGTTAGTTGTTGCTGTTTAATCATGATCTTTACAGATTCGGGGTTTAACAGTCACACGTATCTGACTCGGAACGAGACCGCTTCAGTGTTTGAATTCTTCCCCGGTCCAGAGCTTCCACGTCAGTAGCGTTTTTTTGCACGACTTTTTCTTTGGATAAGCTTTGATGATGCATGGTCTGCTGTTCGTCATCCCTGAAAGGGGGCAGGGCTCAGCATTTGCTGTGTGAGCGTCCTGAGGATGTTGGAACTGTATGTAAATGTGTGTGTTTGTGAGAGAGAGAGATAAAGTGTTGAGAGTACAGTAGCTAGAGGTAGGAGGAACTGAGTGGTCCCTCAGCATTGTAAGCATCAGTGTCACTTGTGGAGTCAGAGCGGCTGGAAGAGCCATCTTCACGATCCTTCTCCATGGTGCTCTGTTTATTTTCGCTCATTTGATAGTTACCTACAGGATCCAGAGTTTTTGTTCGTTTATACAGTTTGTTGGGTTATCTATTTTGGATCAGTGCCCCAACTGTGTTGTGTGTTGGGGCTTGGAGTCGTCTCGTTGTCCGGGGGCCTGGTGAGTTTAATGGTACGTTTTGGTCATCCGTCTTCTTGGAGGCGTTGGGATTTGCTCCAAATGATCCCTGAGAACTTGCCCGATCCACAGGAACCCTCTCCACAATGCGAGGTAAGGTATAGCGTTTTAGATGTCATCAATTTGTCAGATTGATTTTCGGAGAATCCCGGTCGCTTGATGGAATTACTCAGTTGCAGATGTGTAGGGATTCCCAATAACAGGAAGTTTGTAATGGAAGTTGAATGTAATGGAAACGCCAGAGTAGTGTTGGACCTGGTGACACGCTCGGGGCTCTCTGTGGGACATATGCAGCCTTATCTGTGGCAGGAGATAAGATTCCTCCAGGATGTCACTGTGTTTGATCACTGATTAATCTGCAATGCTGTAGTCTCATAGTCTCAATGGCTCTTTGTTTTACCTGTGCGTTTGACTCATGGAAGTGTCCGGTGCTGGCCCTGAAACCTGGTTGTTGTTCACAGTCAAGGCTAGTGACGTGGATGTGTTGTTCCACTTTTTAGATTCTGGGGTATTTTCCTGTTTGGTCAGGATAGATTTGGGCGTTTTGGAGGGGTGTGTTGGGGGGGCGGGGGGTATCTATGGAAGTAATTGCCCTACAGATTAGCCTATCTTTAATCAGAGACTGATCAAAGACTTATCTGTTCTTATCTTTGTAATAGTGACTCAATAGAGCAAAAAAACAAAACAAAACAGTAGATTCTTGAAAAACGGCATTGCGCTGAAAATTCGCGAATTGCTCAAATAGCGTCTCAGTTCTGGGAATTTTTAATGACTAATAATTTTCTTACAAAAAGCCCAGGCAGATTTGAAATTCCTGAGATGTAGGTGCTGTCAGTCCTTTATACTCCCATAACTGTCAAGATAAGCTCAAGAGGTCAGAGTGTCTTAAATCTTAATTTATGTGATTGAACACACAGCTTAGTGCTCTCTCTCAAACTCCGTTGGGATGAGAGACGAGGAAAAAAATCTGACATTTAAATTTTTTTTGTTTTTGCAAATTAAATGTATGGATATGAGGTTCTACCAGTAGGAACAAGGAGTTTGGTTGGATAAAGTGTGGGTGTAGGAAACAATGCAGATTAAGAAGGGCTGGTTACATGTACTGGAAGAAATTTGTTTTTAACTTTGTGCATATCTGAAGTACAGGTACAGACCAGCACGTGCTGTTGTTTGGGATTTACCCCTCATAGAGGTCATTTCCTCTTTCCTAAGAGGCACGGGCGTTAGGAAAAGCCCTTCATGGCGGTTGTTTTTATAAGAACGGCCAAATTGACTATATTAATCTAAAAAGAAATAATCACAACGGTTAATTATATACTCAGTTAATTAACTTTCTAATTATACAATCCAGATCATAATACTGTAACTTTATTAAGATGTATCTAAGAGGATATCTTTTTTTAAAATTCTACGACTGCTTAAGACTAATCAAGTCTCATTGATGGTTTTAGGAATTAAGACAAAAGCCTTGCCCCTAAACAAACATTTGGCACCTCTGTGGTGCCAAACTGTTTTGCTGAGGCACAGCAAGCTGTCCTGTGGGTGTGCCTGCATATGTAGATTAGCCTTCTGTCTGTCACAAGCCACGCCTCTTTCTTCCTGTTCACACAAAACAGGATGAGATCCTCCTTGTTGCCATGACGCTAGAGCCGTCCTCCTTAGTTATGCAGCCGAGCAGTTTCAATTGCTTCTGGACAGCAAGGAGTTCAAGTACCAGGATCTCCGGTGTTCCTATTTGCGAGCCCTGAGGAACTCCGTGAAAAAACCAAGGACGCAGAAGTGTTCGATTTAGGGAGTGTTTGATTTAGGGAGTGCAGGCAGTGTTTGATTTAGGGAAACGACTTCTTTTTGTTTGTTTTTTCTTTCTTTCTTTTTTTGGCTGAGACTTGCGTTGCAGCTGCTATGGTGGCACATGTAGGAGTTAATGTGTAGAAGTTAAAGCAAGGGGGTTCAGAGAGAGGGGGTGAGAGAGAGGGAGAGAGAGAGAGAGAGAGCGTAACAGCTGGCTCTGTTATGGGCCGAACTCTGTGAAGCCTTTTGAAGGATTACAATGGTCTTCGCTGCTTTTGACATGCCGCTTTCTTACTTGGTGAGTATTGCTCAGATTCACTGAGAATCCTGTTGGATCCTTAGTAGACGTGTACAGAAGTGTTCGGGAAGTAGATTTGATGTTTGTTGCATGTATGCCTCGTTACGGTAATGCTTTTACACATAGTTAATTCAACTTGCATCTACATCTTTACATCTTTGATTATAAAAAACCTTTGTGGTCTTGATGGTTAAAGTATTTCCATAAAGCATGAGTTAATAATGTATCATTTCATTTGGCTTTCATCTATTATAGTTTTGTAAACTTGTAACTCTATCCATTTTTTAGTGTAAATCTGTCATAAGACAGCAGAAGCATAGCCTGCATGAGTTAGCTCTTACACTGATCCCCAGCAGTCCTTCCTCTTCTTTCTCCTTGGAGTTGTGACACTTCCTGCCATCTGTGTTCCTGTCCTCACCCTCTAGTCCCAGATCCCGTAGAAATCCCCTCATCAAAGCCTTATCGGTGTCTGCCTGTGGTGCCCTGGTGTCCGAGTTCTAAATATAAGCTAGAATGTTAGTAGGGCACTTGTATTATCCACCAGCCATGATTTTCCATCAAAAGTTCTGACTGATTGAGATTTCAAAATGGTTGGAACAAGCTAGATTAGAATAACTGTGGGAAAAACTCATATTTTATAAACACTATTTTTTGCGGTGCCCCCCAAGCAACTGCCATTATCAAGTTTGTTGTTCGTTCTTAACACCATAACTTCCTTATTTATTGAAATCGTAGACCATGCATTATGTTATAAGTCGCACAATGCAAACACCAACCATTCCATTCGGAGAGTATCATTGTTTTTCATCTCTGCCGGTTTCCTGTTTTGCATCCTTAGCCCAGGAATGCCAGAGTCCTGCTTGGAATGTTGGAAGTCATTAGGAGGGGACATCACTCAGGGCCGTGGAATCCCACCAGTTTTTGGAACTGGAGGTCATTAGCTTTGTTTTTTTTGCTGGCTGCTCGGAAGTTTGCGGAGCACCGACGGCAGTAACAGCACCAAGTGTTTGTTTAGCTCACTGGTCCTCATAAAGAAGATTAGGGCCGAACGTGTGGGTGACACGTGACCATGGACTCTGATAGCAGAACAATGTGGCGTCAGACAATGGGAGGCTATTCCTAGTTTGTTTAAGGAATCTTGCCTCATCCCCGAAGATGAAGTAATGAGGAAATGACGGTATATCCTAGCTTATTGTGTTTCAAGTCAGGATGGTGTTTTATGATATCCTACCACTGCTGAGGTCATAAGGTTTAATAGACACTCCTGCATTGCCACTTCAAAAACTCTATGGCTTATGCGTTTTTCCTTCTATTTACCGTTAAGTATCTTTTTTTATTTGTAGACCCAAGTTTCTCTTTCTCTGCAAAACCACCTCCCCCAACACAAGCCTTTCCTGAAACTCTGATAAAAAAAAAAATCTGATATCTGTCTTGCAATTTTGTATTATATTTGAAATCATTGGAAATTCCCCTCATTCCATCTTAGAAACTTTCACATTAACTTCGGTGTGACCTCCATAAACATCTCCATAAATTTTCAACTCTCTCTCTCTCTCTCTCTCTCTCTCTCTCTCTCTCTCTCTCTCTTTCTCTCTCAGGGTCAGGGTCAAGCACGTCGGCGAAAGAACATGACCGAGTTCCTGGGGGATGCCAACATCCCGTCTCCAGACTCCCTGGCCCAGCTCGGCGGTTCTCTTCCGACCATCTCCAATTCTGGTTACGACAAACACAAGAACCGCAGCGCTAGCCGCTTTAGCGGTTTCTTCTTTCCCTCTTACAAGGTGAGGACCCGGATTTCTCTTTTTCTACAAGGCTGCACATAGGTGGGGTCAGCTTCACAGACGCTGAATTTCCCTTAAGGTCAAAGTATCAAAAAGCAACCAGAGAAACCGAAAGGATACTTGATTTAATGATTCCTGTAGTCAGTGTCCCTGTCGTAGAGTTTATCCGAAATTTCCACAAAATGACTAATCAGATGTTTATGGGAAAAGCACAGGGTTTCCAGGTAACGGTTTTCGTTTTCACCCTCTGTCTCGTCCCATGGGGACAGGCATGTAGCAGGTGTGTGACAAGACGAGGCAGTAGCTGTCACTCAGCTGTCACTTTTGGCTTCTTTCTAAACACCCCCCCTTTCCCCTCTAACGCTCAGAGTGGCAAGAAACGGGACTGACCTTATGTCCCAATGGGACCTGGTTCCTCAAAGCAGCGCCAATCAGTGACATTAGGCCAGCTTATTGGCTTTGTTTGTGCCCACTATTGTCTGAAACTCGTTTTTGTAAGTGCAAGAAATGAAAAGAGAGCAGGAGCGTTTCCTAATTAGTCGTGAGCCCTTAGAAGAGCACAGTTACAGAAAAGTGGCATTAAATTATGGAAAACACACTCGTAAGGTAAAACTACAGAGGAAGACTTTTGTGAACAGAAAGCCACTCAATCAAGCTGACATGATATGTTAATAAGCATTGTGTTCTACGCAATGCTTCGGATGTTTGTCTATGTAACAACGCACAACTGTCTATGACACTATGTAACTACGTATGTCCGCCTGTGTGTTTTTGTCTGCGTACTAGGAAGTGGACCGTGTGGAGCAGCTCAACACCCGATTACAGATGTACACGTGCCATGGCTTGCCTAAAGTGCACCCACAGCTCTCCTTCCACCATGACTCCTGGGAGGAGGAGGAAGTAGAGCCTGACCTGACACTAGAGGACAGCTGGCAACAGCTGCTGGAAAACCCAGAGGTAACACACATGCAACAATGGATTATTTTCTTTTTTTTCTCCTTTTGAGACACAAAGGAGACATATTTTATATCTGGCCAACATATTACAAGGGTTGTTCAAGTCAAACCGGGACTTTTGATTGTGAAAGAATAACAAAGCAGGTATTAAAGTAAATAAAAACAACCTTTACTTCTTCATATAATCCCCTGCTACACTGATGCACTTATTCCAGTGTGTCACTAGTGTTTGGATACCATCAAGGTAGAATTTTTTTTTCAGTACGCCAGAGTCATTATCGGGCTGCCTGCTTCATGTCTGAAACGCTGGCCGCCCGGGAATTCCTTTAATGGCCAAACATGTTTAAATGACTTGGAGCGAGGTCAGGACTCTACAGGGATGTGACAACTCCCAGCCGAGTTCCTGTAACGTGCAAGTGGTGTTTGTGAATGACTGTACAGTTCCCACAGACAGATGCGTCTCTTCCACATGTTGGCTGCAAGTGATTTATGGGTTGTTAAGGGTAAACCGTTCCACTCGCTGAATGTTCACTGGAACGAGTGCCTTCATAGACATCATTCATATGTTTTTTTCTGCATGTAAGAGTCTCATTGTTGTACTAAATGTCAATCGAGAAATTTCCTCACATGACCCGGTTTGACTTGAACATCCCTTGTCGATAAAAATATTAGTGCGTATTAAAAGCAATGTCGCAATTATTTTTCGGGATAGTGTATTATGAATAGAATATGTGGTTTAACAGTAGTGATATTTTCCAGACGCTGAGCAGACGGCAGTTCCACCAGCAAGAGGCGATATGGGAACTGTTTCACACTGAAGCCACCTACATCAAGAAGCTGAAGGTCCTCACTGATGTAAGTTAAACCAGTAGTAAAAGCAAGTCAAGAGCGCGCAATGTTCCTTCACTTAATGTTGCTAGACAATCCATCTTTTTATTGGAATCCAGCAGATTTTATTTTTGTGCTAAGATATAAGTGAGTCTGTGTGTGTTGAGCTGAAATTAAGTTTGTGCTCTTGTCTTTTGTACAGCTTTTCCTGTGTGGCCTGCTAAACCTGCAGGACTTTGGCCTCCTCAATGAAGTAGAACCAGCCAAGCTGTTCAGTAACATCCCGGACCTGGTGCGGGTACACACAGCGTTGTGGAGTCAGGTCATGTTACCGGCGCTTCAAAAAGCTCGGCAAGACCACAGCCTGCTCGATCCGACCGATCTGCACCAGGGATTCCTGACTGTGAGTCTACACTCAGAGAACAAACGTTTAAATGTGCACAGCTTCATATATATATACGATTTATCTATGATTAAATTCCTTTTGGGATTAATAAAGTACTCCATCCATCCACCCATCCATCCACTCACCCACCTATCCATCCACCCATCCACCCACCTATCCATCCACCCATCCATCCATCCACTCACTCATCCATCCACTCACCCATCCATCCACTCACTCATCCATCCATCCACTCACTCATCCATCCATCCACTCACCCATCCATCCATCCACCCACCCATCTACCCACCCATCTACCCACCCATCCACCCATCTACCCACCCATCCATCCACTCACCCATCCACCCATCTACCCACCCAACCATCCACTCACCCATCCATCCACTCACCCATCCACCCATCTAGCCACCCATCCATCTACTCACCCATCCATCCATCCATCCATCCACTCATCCATCCACCCACTCATCCATCCATCTATCCATCCATCCACTCACTCATTCATCCACCCACCCACTTTGGGAGTTTGGGGTTTTACTTGCTCAGATTGGATGGATTGGTCAGAAAGTGTTGGTTACTTTTCTATAACAGCAGCTCTGATAGTAGTACCAGATATCATTTTAATCACAGGTGTATATTATTGTGCACTTTCTAATACTTCATTATTTCCATAGACACAACACGTTAACAATATAAATAAGACGTCCAACAAATGTGTTGTTCATATCTGAGCATGTTGCATGTGTGTGTGTGCAGTTTGCGTCCAGGTTCCAGCCGTACCTGCGCTACTGCATGGAGGAGGAGAGCTGTATGGAGTACATGCGCGCTCAGCTGAGAGACAACGAGCTCTTCAGGATCTACATCACTGTGAGTTCCTGCATGGGACGAAAGCTGCCTTGCATTTCTCCTCAGCTTAATCCTATTACGCCTTTTCTTTTGCAATCAGGGATCCCTTTGACTCAAATCTGACTTAAACTCGACTCAATCATATCTTCTGTTCTGTTTATTGCGTGCAGTGGGCCGAGGGGGACAAGCAGTGCAATCGGTTGAAGCTGGCTGATATGCTGGCGAAGCCGCACCAGAGGCTCACCAAATACCCCTTGCTACTTAAAACCATCCTGAAGAAAACAGACGAACCTGCAGTGAAAGACTGTCTCCTGAGCATGGTAACGGGATGATGTACACCAAATGATATTTTTGAATTTATTTGTGTATTTTAAAAAATTTGCTCAGTCTCGTGAATGTTTGTGTGTTTGCTGCTCAGGTGGCGAGTGTGGAGAGCTTCATCAACAGTGTGGACTCTCAGATGCTGCAGAGGCAGGAGCAGCAGAAGCTGGCGGCCATCTCGGCTCGGGTTGAGAGCTACGAGGCGGTGGAGGGAGGCAGTGAGGAGGTGGAGAGGGTGAGCACTGCGTCATATATATTTCGGGCAAGATATCATGAATAAAATAGTTGATGATCCAATTCCTAAGCAAAACATAAAGGTCTGGAACTCTTCCATTGCCAGATCCTGAAAGAGTTTAACCACATCGACCTGACGGCTCCTATGACCTCCGTGTCTTCAGAAGAGACCAGACAGCTCCATCTAGAGGG
Source organism: Clarias platycephalus (assembly GCA_030068275.1). NCBI lineage: Eukaryota > Metazoa > Chordata > Actinopteri > Siluriformes > Clariidae > Clarias > Clarias platycephalus. The sequence continues at coordinate 19,324,029 of JAQQZT010000015.1, read as the reverse complement.
AGCGCTACGAATGAAAGAAGGCAAGGACAGCAGGGTGAGCTGATTTAGCATTTCGTTTTATAAAACTCTGGACTTGTACCCAACCTAGAGAACAGTGCATGCTTATGTTAGCATGGCGTGTCTTCTTTTCAGATGGAAGTCTATTGCTTCTTATTAACCGACCTCCTGCTCATCACGAAGCCAGTGAAGCGTTTAGAGAAGGTCAAAGTGATCCGGCAGCCTCTCCTTCTACATAACGTCGTGTGCAAGGAGCTCAAAGATCCAGGTCAGGACGCGCACGGAAAAATCTAAGACATTAACAAGAACAGGGGTGTATTTATAATAATTGTCCAACCTATGGTTATACTTACGAATGTCAATCTCCCTATAGGGTCTTTTGTTCTCATCTACCTCAATGAGTTCAAAAGTGCTGTGGCCGCCTATTCGTTCCAAGCCAACAGCGCCGCCCAGGGGCGAATCTGGATTGATACAATCAACACTGTCAAGGTTTGTTTTTAAAGCATATACTTTATTTTCTATACTTTATTACATGGAATGATTATGGTAGATGATTGATAAAATAATAATAAAATTCCTCCTCACAGACCCAACTGCAGCGGCTGCGTTCCGAGGAGGCAGGACGGCACCAGCCTGGACAAAAAACGAGGCTGGAGAAAGAAGACATGGAGGACGGAGGCGAGCAGAGCAGTACCTCCACAGCCAGCTCTCCGCTCCTTGGAAATAAAGGACAACTTAACACAGGGTATGCTCCCCTCTACTGCTTTTAAATGTTCGCCCCCTTGTGGTCTAATAAATATTAGGGTCGAACCTAGATCGACAGTAAACCATGTAATCGTACTGGATAAGAATAGAAGAATAATGATATTTGTTCTTTCAGTTTATCTAAATGTTTAAAAAAGGTTTTCCCAATTATAGCATGAACTGCCTAACATAACTGGATTTTCTTTCCCACCCCAGGAACTCGGACGGCTCCACGGAGACGCTGTCTGTGATGGAAACGGAAGATTCAGGAGCGTGCTCGGATCTGCAGACCGATTCCGATACGGTATCGTCGTCTCTCCCCAGCAGCGTCGAGCCCCAGCCGCTCCAGCACGCCCCCGAGGGCTCGGAACTTGACCCAGAGCATCGTAGTCTATCCATGGACAGTGCCTATGGCACACTTTCCCCTGAGATGCTGCTTGATCTGCAGTCTCAGACACCCACCAGCGAGCAGGAGAGCACCGAAGAGGACGCCGAAGGAGACGGTGCCAAGGTAGCAGCAGCGGGCGAAGAGAAAGAGGAAGAAGAGGAGGAAGAGTCCGATGACAGGAGTTCATCAGGCTCTCGGATCTCAGTAGCATCCCATCTGAAACCTAGACGGCGTCCGCCGGTGCAGTCTCGCGCGCACTGTCTCCAGAAGCTGATGATGAATAAGTGTCATTCGGAGGACAATCTGCTGCAGCTGGTCAACGGAGAGGGGAAACAAGGTTCAGGTGGAGATGTTGCACAGGGCTCAGATGCCCCTTACCAGCTGGGTCTGGAATGGGCGGAGGGACGGGCACACAGCAGGAGCCTGACCGAGCTGAACCTGGGGAAAACGGAAGCTTCTCCACAGAGAGAGACGGAGAGGACGCAGAGCGAGCGGTTGGGGTGCAGCTTGCCGTCCTACGTGTTCAGGAACACACTGAGGCGGCGTAACTACAGAAAGGACAAAACCAAAGTCTCGATGGACCGCAGCGGCTCAGACGGGGAAATTACACCCACCGAATCTAAGGAGGCAAACTGTGGTGTTTTAGAGGATGAGATGGGCAGCGGGAAGAAATCACGGCAGCACAAGAAGCTCACGGTGGCGCAGTTGTATAAAATACGCACCACACTCGTGCTGAACTCCACGCTCACAGCCTCGTAAGTACTCTGTGTGTGTGTGTTTTACTGTAAGCAAAGTCTAACATTGTTTTGTGTCTTCAGAAAATCTAATTGTAGAGCAAATTAAGAATGGAGATACTTTAACTAAATGAGGAAAGTTGTAGCAGTACGTTTGAGAGTATTATTCATATTATTAATAGTAGAAGAATTATTAATGTAGTAGTAGCAATAGTATAACTAGTAATACTTTATTATTATTCTTTTATTACTACGAACAGTGCCAATAGTAGTAATAATACTAATAGTATTAGAAGGAGGATTAATTTTACAGTAGCAGTAGTTTTGTACTAGTTCTCATTACTGTTATTGCTAATAGTATTTATTAGTGATAGGATCATTATTTGTAGTAAGCATGGTAAAATTATACTCATCATGGACAAAGGAAATGTTCCACATATACAATTCTGTAATAATAGGGATTATTACAATATTATTATAATACCTAGGTTCTATAAAAATCTTGATTTTTATAATTATCCCAATTTTATATTTTGAGATTTTGATACAAATTTAATCCATTGAATCCTTTATGACAAAAGTCTTTTATAAGTTTTAACACTTGTGAATTGAACATGAGTAATTAAATGTTAGCCCATTCCGTCTGACTTTTTTCCATTTTCTCACTTGAAAAGTCAAGGGCAGCATTAAAACAGTAAAAACCAACAAAACAAGTACAATAAATATTTAAATTAAACCAAAAAGCACAATTTTTACTCAGTTATGTCATCTGCCATAATTATTATTTCAATATTTTAGAGCACCACCTGTAGGATTATAAAGGAACTGCAACTTTGTCTTGCCTCATTTCAAATTCAAATTGTATTTGTCACATACACAGTCATACACAGTACGATATGCAGTGAAATGCTTACACGACCGCCAGTGACCTTAAA
>JAQQZT010000015.1:19294798-19318901 GCA_030068275.1 Clarias platycephalus | reverse complement strand
TGTGTGTGTGTGTGTGTGTGTGTGTGTGTGTGTGTGTGTGTGTGTGTGTGTGTGTGTGTGTGTGTGTGTGAGATGTTGACTGCGAACATATAATGCCATTAAGGCTGTATGTATAACAAAAAGAGTGCGTGTGTGTGTTTATGTAAATTATTTTCTAAAATTCAGGCTGAAACCAAAAATAACTGTTAGAAGATGGTTTGGGAAATGACTTGAGTAGCCACTGAATAGGCTTTGTTAAACACGAGGACCAGTATTAAGTTTAAAGCAGCAGTGATCACGTTTTTTGGTGTGTCTGTGTGTGTGTGCACGTGTTATAAGGAATACAGTCTCATTATTTGTACAACGTTAATCTTCGAAAGTAGCTTCTTACTCTCTCGTATTAACAATTTGAGGTGAACTGAAACTAACTAGTGTGTAAGGTGATGTTTTCTGGATGTCATACAACAAAGCATTGAAAATGACTCGATACTGAATTTCTTTGTCACTCTTTACGTCACACGGATTTACCTTTAAGACTGAAGAACGTGGTCAGGATTTATTTTTCTCTTTTTTTAATTTTAATAATTGTGGGAAGGTCCTGAACAAGACTTTGTTCTCAACTTGTGTAACACTGCAACAATGTCTACATACATTTCTTTTTTGGTCAGTATCGTTTGGTTTGGTTTTTCAATTCGTTCTGAATCACCTGATCACAGATCAGCACTTATTAGGAACCACTTTTGGATTCTTTTCTTTTTTCTTTTTTAATTCATGACACTGAACATATAACAGGATTTGGGATTTAGACTGAATTATCTGGTTTCTGTAAACCGTACATTAACGTTAGGCTTATTTGTAAAAAGAATGAACAAATGGCCTACATTTCTTAATGATGTTTAAATGTGTTAAAATACATTCTGCCTAATTAACTAAACCAAATCCTTCAATTTGTACTATTTGTAAATTTGCCCAAAATTAATATTGTGTTAATTGTTTACTTCCTAGTTGTTGTTTTTTTTGTTTATAATATTTATTAAGCTTGCTTTTTTTTTATATAAGAATCATAATTTGTAAATGTATTTTTTGTTTCATGACTTTTTTTTTTTTTTTTTTTTTTTTTACTATGTTTCAACTGTTCAATTGTCTTTTGTTTAATTAAGAGGTTAATTTGCTGAGAACCAAAATAACCCAGTTCCCAGTGTTTGGGAAACGGTCCTGTGTGTAATAAAAAAAAAAAAAAAAGCATCTGATCTTATTTACAGTGTTTTAATTATTATGACTATTTTATATCATTAATAGAGATAAAACCTGTCGTTGATGGATAAAGAGTTTTTAGAAATTGTTAAAGCTAAAATAAGCTGATTAGCTTTAATGCAACAGTGATATTATTTCAGGTTGAAGCCCACATTGCACTTCTTTCGTCGTCAGCCAAATACATCCCCTGTTTATAGTAGATTATTACATCCACCATATAACTATTTATTACATCACTTTTACTCAGCACATCACTTTTCACTCAACATGCATAACACTCTCAGCTCGGGTATTTTACACGCCTTCACCTCGGACTGCTGCTAATACTGTATGTGTCCCCCCCTTGTGGTGTTCCACATTACTGCACCTCGGTTTTGGAACATATGAGACAAATTGGTTTTAAACTTCCCGCAGGAAGAAGAAACATACAATGATCTGTCCAATCATCTATGAATCTATGAAGATTCAGTTTTCAAAAGTTACATTTTTCAAAGTTGTGTTTGATATGGGCGCTTTGTAGGCGCATTACGGTCATTATCGTATGAATGAAACAGAAAACTTTCTATCGCATGTAGTATTGGGAAGACTCGGTTCTTTGAATCTCGTTCATCAAAATGAACAAATCTTTTTTTAGAATCAATTTTTTTTTTGGTTCATTTCGTTTTTTTGATCAGAAATAAAATAAAATGTTACATTTACAATAAACAAGACTCCCAACACATCCACAAATTTTGGCTATAGTTCCAGTAAGGAAAATATTACAATGCAGCTAAAGACATATTATGATAAACAGAATGAGCAGCTCACCTCTCATATCTTCTGGTCCAAATCGTTTGTTCTTTTGTCACGTGACTCTCATAGCCGCTATGCTGTGCATTACACAGGAAACAGAATTGAACGGTTCTTCCCATGAGTCTTCCAGTCCGAGTCTTTCGTTCTTTTGAATCTACTGCACTGCATAGCGTCTATGGGAGTCACGTGACAAAAGAAAGAACGTTTTGGACTAGAAGACTCTGAGGTAACTACTCATTTCTGTTTCCTGTACATAACCTACAGAGGTTTTGCGATGCTTTGCAGGTATCCGGTGTTTAGGTAGCAACTGCGCAGACTTCCTGGAGCGATTTGTTTGTATGGAATTCCAATGGAGAGGAAACACTATTCAATGAGAGGAAGTCAAGTGCCCAACTGCCTAGCATAATGGGCACGTCCGTGAGTAGACAGGTCAACTTTCCATATGCTTATTTATTGCTATATAGGTTCACCTTCATTCAATGTTGAGAAGTGAGTACAGTACATTGGTTAGTAAAACTGGAAGATAAGAAACGCAAACTCCGCTCTCTGAAATCATTCCCAGTTCAACCAGTGGGATACCACTGGTTCTCTAAATTTATTGCTGAAAAGTCCTGCAGTTGACCAGATAGTGGGCTGGAACCTCAAGTGGAGAGCAACACAGAGGTGGATACCATACAAAGCAACCAGAACTGTAAATTCTGTTATGAAAAATTTGAAACTGTAGATTCCTCACACTCTATTACACAACTTTTTCACCTCCTCCCTTCTGGCAGGCACAGCAGAACCTTGTATTGTACTGTCTACCAAAAGTGCCAGGCACAAGAGTAATTTCTTTCCATATGCGATCACTCTCAGAAACAGTTCACACTAGGACCTGCTGTGATAACATCACCATGGTCTTCACAAACCACTTACACCCTACTGTATTGTACCAACAATCACACATCACTTATTTCCATATGTTCCCCACATTACTGTTGTTCACACTCATTTTTATCTGTAGGGTGTAGCTAGCATCACAACTGCATTTTTACATGCGATGCGCTATCATGCATGTTCACACTTCATGCATATTGTTCATTTTATCTTTATAAAATCGTATAGTGCCTGTATTTCCTATGTATTGTGTATTGTCTGCAAATAACATGGTCATTGTTTATATTTATGTATGTATCTCTTCTACAAAACCATAACAAAATTCTTTATATTCTCTAATAAATCTGATTGGCTGTATGCCAATGGCATTCTTAGCAAATACTCTTGCTCTATACAGTATGGTCACTTTTTGACTTTGATGGTAGATAATTTATAAAATGGCAAGCAAATAATTAATCTATTAACATCTTACTGTTCCTTATCCCGGTATTCTTGTAAAAGAATTTATAAAAATTTACATCCAATGTAAGTATCTGTCGTTGACGAGAAAAGAGTTTGTAGAAATAGTTAAAGGTTAAAGCAAAAAATAAGCTGATGAGCTTTATTGTTATCAGTGATATTATTTCAGGTTGAAGCCCACGTACAGTATGTCTGCCTGCAACAACGATAGACCCCTTAATTTGTAATTAAGAAATTTTAAATCAATTTGAAATTGTAATTTCATAAGGTGGCACGGTGGTGTAGTGGTTAGCACTGTTGCCTTGCACCTCCAGAGTCCTGGTTTGATTCCTGGTCGGGTTTGATTCTCTGTGTGCATGGAGTTTGCATGTTCTCCCCGTGCTTGGTGGGTTACCTCCGGGTAATCCGGTTTCCTCCCACCACCCAAAGACGTGCAGGTTAGACTAATTGGTGTTCCCAAATTGCCCATAGTGTGTGAATGAATGTGTGTGCCCTGCGATGGATTGGCACCCTGTCCAGGGTGTACCTGAATAGTCTCCTGGGATAGGCTCCAGGTCCCCCTGCGACCCTGAATACAGGATAAGGCAGTATAGACGATGAGTGAGTGAGTGTAATTTCATAAAATTTAGTTTGGTGTGAGAATATTATATGGTATTCGTTTCCACTGGATTAGTGATTTTTTTAAATATATTTTTTAATTTTTATAAATTTAGTCCTGTCCAATTCTTTTTCCCCGATTTTCTCCCCAATCTAGTCGTGTCCAATTCCCTCCCATCACTAGGGGGCTCCCACATTAAGGCTACTACTACCACTCAGCCGGGAGGGCCGAAGACTATCATGCATTTCCTCCGAACCATGCGACGCCAGCCAACCGCATCTTTTCGAACTGCTCGCTCACGCACCGTTGGGGGCGTCATAACACACTCGAGGCCAGCGCTATCAGCTTCCTCCGCCCCGAATGGCGTAGAGCCGTGTAATTAATGTGAGAGCACTAATATCTCTCATCCCTCCCCGCTGAGAGAGCTCACAGCCGAGGCCTCCGGCTGTGAGAGGAAAACAGCATCACCCGGGGTTCGAACCAGCGATCTCCGGATGATAGGACGAGCACTTTACCACTGCGCCACTCGGAGGCCCTGGATTAGTGATTTAATATTAGAAAAATTGTTGTTCACAATTTGGATTTTAAAGATTGGATTTTAAATCTCATGTCACTTACCATTTTATTTCAGCTGTGAAAATATTAAGTAATCCCAGTAAAAATATTCAGTTTAGCTTTTGTAATTGCTAGCTATTGGTGCAGGTGTTTGTTTACATTTGTTTACATAGCTTATTTTAAAGTAGATGATTAAGTCTGGCACATTTTCAGATTTAAATTAGTAACATTAATAGATGTTCATTCCATCACTTTTCCTTCACATTTTTAAAATTTCATTTATAGTGCAGGTTTAACTTTAAGGAAAACAACTATTTACTGCAAGAGTTACATTACATTCTGTCCAGGTGGTTTTGCCTGATGCTGTGTCAAAATCTGGCTGGACAGACATACAGACATATAGACTTGTTTCTGGTCCTCCAGTGTATGAAACGTAAAGATATCATTGAAAGAGCGAGTTCTGACCAATGTACAGACAAAACCTTTATTTTATTTATATAGACTAGACATGAAGACCAACTGGTATACTTAAACCTCAGACTCTTATGTCTAACTTAAAGCAGGTGAAAAGTCTGTTGCTTACTTGCATGGCACTGGGTAGCTAGCAGGTCAAGGTGTATTTACAGGGGATTATATCAGCTAATCTGTGGATTACAGCATGTCGACTGCACACAAAGCCAAAAGTCGGATGGAGGGAAAAAGTGGCATTTTAACCTGCCGGATTTTTTAAAAACCCCTTAATCCATTCTCAACTCCCTCGTGCACGCATCTGGCCCTGCGTGACATAACGATTTAATCCTGCATTTATGTCTGATTTTTATTATGTCTCATAAACACTATGCTGGATTTTAATTATGAAAATGCAGCTTTCTGATTGACCTCTAAAGTAATTATAAGTTCTGATACGATTAGCTGTGTGTGTGTGTGTGTGTGTGTGTGTGTGTGTGTGTGTGTGTGTGTGTGTGTGTGCGCACAGATCAAAAATGTATTAAGCATGGTAATTTTGTTTCTAGATCCTATCTATACTGTCTTATATGATTTATATCCTTGTGTTATTACATATTCTTACACATGTATTATATTTTCTGAGCTTTGTCAATTGTTGATGTGTTTATTGTACTTTGCAATAATTGTACTTTGTTTTGTTCTTGCGTAATTGAATTTCATTTTAACTATTAGTCTTTGTTCGGCTGGAGTAATAAAGATTTCCTCTTATTGGGTTGCCATATCTTTTTATCTTTGCCCAGCTAATGGGGTTGATTGTACATTGTGTGCAAATGAGTGAGGGTCAGTTGACCAATTCCAGCTTGAACCAGTGGAAATAATTTACACCTGAGCCCACCTAGCTGACCTGGAGCTACAGATTTAAGGGGGTTGAGCATTATAAATGGAATTTGAAATTTATACTGTAGGTAGACTTATCCTAAACCTCCAGGCCAAAATCTATCACCATCAGGTGAACTTAACAACACTGATCAACAACTGTATACCAGTAAACTATTTACAGGATCATGGGCACTCACGGCTCACCCATGCGTACCGGGACCAAAGACTGGTCCGTCCATGGAATGCAAACAAGTCTGATCCACACCACCCACAGCGCCCAAAGGAGCCACTGGGAACATTCTGATGACAGACACCACAGCACACCCCTGGTGGTATGGAGGACTAAACATGACATAACAAGGGGAACCCAAATCCTAGATGGTTTTAATATTAATGGTTTTAATGTCATGGCTGATCTGTGTATGACAATTAATGTGCCTTACTCCCTATGACAGATGTTAGAAAGCATCTGGTATTAACAACAACAAAAAAAAAATCTGATTAACACAAAAAGGGGCACTTTTGAAAATCCAGATTATGGACGCACTTTTGTTTATTAAACGCTGCTAATCCCAGCACTCTTCACTAACATGCCATTCAAATCAGGTAAACTCCATTATCTGGCTAAACAATCCATGCTGTAAATCACTAAACATCATGTCCCAGTGGTGAAATGCTTGTATTTGAGAGCTTAAACACAAATGCTATTCTTTTTGCTTCTGCTTTAACTGACACCGCTTTTAAAAAGCCTAAACTATTGAATTGAGGTGGCTTTCGGAATTTGTACAGGGAGAGGTCCAGGAACTAAGAACTAAAGCGTGTTTACAAAAGCCCTTTTGGCCATATGCTGCAGATCACAATGGGAACAGCTGTTCGCCATCAGCCGAGACAGCATAGGATGGCATCGCTGCACGCTAACTAACTGTGAGTGCTGCTGAGCAACAGCTGGCTTCATCAGGCTCCTCATTTAAATGCTAGCTGAAAGAAAGTGGAGAAAATAGCATAAGGATGCAGGATACAATATTTTCCTACTTGCCTTGTCAGTCTTTTTCTTCTTTGTTCTATTGTGATGTGGATGCTTTCAAAAGCATGTTAATTAAATAATACACTAATTTAAATGGACATTTTTGTCACTGAAGGCAAAACTGATAACTACAACTGGCTTGGGGAACAAAACATTGAAATTTTGGGTGCATGGCCAGGAAACTCCCCAGACCTTAATCTCATTGAGACCTTGTGGTCACTCCTCAAGAGGTGGGTGGACAAACAAAGGTCTGACAATCTGCAAGCACTGTTTATGCAAGAATGGGCTGCCACAAGTCAGGGTGTGACCCAGAAATTGATTGGCAGTTCAACAGTGTGAATTGCAGGCATCTTAAAAAAGAAGGGTCAACACTGCAAATATTGACTCTTTGCAGAAATGTAATGTAATAATCAATAAATCCTTTGACACTTATGAATTGCATGTATTTACACTCACTGTATACAATAGTAACATCGGACTAAAAGATCTAAAATCACTGAAGCAGCAAACTATATACAGTATATTGAAAATGAATATTTGTGTCATTCTCAAAACTTTTGGGCACAGCTGTAGTACTGTGAGAAATTACATGACCATACAGAGCAATTTATTAACATAACTCACAAGATTAGTGTAATTGTATCAGCTCATAAGAGGCTTATTGTCTGTTTTAAAGGGGTTCCGTAATTAAATGAAAAGCCATTTGACACGTTGAATGGCAATGCATTTACATTAATATCTGCATTGCTTTGATTAGAAAAATAATAATAATCTTGTATAGTGCACTGTGCCAGTGATAATACCTTTGGTGGATCAGTGGCCCAGACTTTAAAGCAAAAGCCCCAGTAAGTGACACTTGATAAAGATGATGTGCTTCAAAGCAATCTGTGATTATCCCTGTCTTTATCATTAACATTATCATTAATAGCACAATAGGGGGTTATAATTCTCAAAGTCATTTCAGGCAAATTAATTGTTAAATGTTAGCTAGTAGAAGAAAAGTATGCATGTATGTTGATTTTGAAGCAGGAAATTAATGAGAACTTCCGGAGGCTGTCCCTGGAACATGGGCTGTGAACATGGAATAAAAACATCCTGAATCAGACTCAAGTTTATCGCAGTTCACAATGCATGCACACACAAACATATTCACAACTAGAGCCATGTTTTGGGGAAGTGGGAGGTAACCTCTAGTATAACCCAATGTGGACATAAGCTACTGTACATAGACCGGAACTGGGTCAGGATCAAACCGAGAACCTCAAATCTGTGTAATATCAAAGCTACATGCTGTTAGTGTCCCATTTGTCCCAGCCATACTTTAATCATTACATTGTGTAAATCATTCATCATTATTAAATCACCCAATCAAAACTCATACAGACACACTGTGGATTATGGGTAATACACACAACCCCTAGGCTACCTCTAAACTCTCTTTAATAGTTAACTCTTCTTGAATAGCCGGTTCGAATTGATAGACTGGACTTTGTTTCAAGACCATGTTTAAATAAGATTTGTCCAGGAAAAGAAATCTGGGTTCTGGAGCTGTTAAAGATAAACTGTTTCAGTTTAAACTCCATTTAACTCCATTAATTTTGACTCATGTCCAGAAAAAGACAGAAGAAGAAGTGACACGTAGAAACATTTAGTCATTTTTTGCATATTTTGACAATTCAAAATTCAGATACTGTGTGTGTTTTGACAATGAGTTTGAATGAATGAGGGCAAGTATTTCAGACATTATTTATTAAGATAGCAGCTTGCTTACTTACTCAGCTTATGTGAGTTGTTAGACAGTTTAGGAACTTAAAGTGTTTCCATATAGCATAGATAAATATTATAATTATACATACAATATTCCAGGCGGCACAGTAGCTTAGTGAATAGCACCGTCGCCTTGCACCTCCAGGGTCCGGGTTTGATTCCCACCACGGGTCTGAGTGCATGGAGTTTTCATGTTCTTGGTGGGTTTCCTCCAACTGTTCAAAGACATGCAGAATAGGCTAATTGGCATTCCCAAATTTCCTGTAGTGTGCAAATAAAGTGGCACTCTCTCCAGGGTGTCCCCTGCCTAGTTCCCTAAGTCTCCTGGGATAGGCTTCAGGCCATCCACGACCCCGTTTACAGGATTAAGCGGTATAGACGATGAGATACTATTCCTATGCCACATAGGAAAAAATCCCCAGTGCCAACTCTCAAAGTGTTGAATTAATACTGTACTGTGCTAATATACTCCCAGCTGGACTCAGATGAACTCTGGAAATCTAAAATTTAATACTTGAGATTTTACTGTGAATGAAACATTAAACTATTAATAAAAGATTGTTATTAAACATGATAGATGTGAACTTTAAAATGTCTAGCACTCTGCGAAGAATACAGTCAATTTCTTTTATTACATTTTTTCATGGAAGAAAGTTTGATGTATAATTCCAACATTTCACTATAGTGCAACATTTCCAGTCTGAAACAGTTTGTGACTCATATCCATGAAATCAGTAAATACAGGAACTACCATTTCAAAAGCTGACTTGTATACAGCATTTATTACTGATATAACTCACAAAAATAGCAAATATTCCTATTTCTACCTTATACAATCCATGCTATACATCCCTATATTTAATGCCTGTGGGTCAAATCTCCCCAGTATTCTCGTAATATAAAAGTCAATGTTCACTGTGACAGGCACTTCAAACGTAATGCTATAAATGGCTTCACCATTTATAGGCTTTTAGCTACTTATCAGCTGAGGTTGTTACAATGTTACAGTTTCATGGCTAGTGTGAAGTTAAATTGCTGACGAAATAAAATGTTCTTGTGTCCAGCTATGACTAACCAACAACTTACTGTGACCTTTTGACTCTGGACCTGCACTAAAGAACAGCAACAGTCTGTCTCTGTTTAGAATGGCAATGTTTTAAATACTTACAATTTATATCTAACATACTTGTAACCTTCAGTTCTTACCACAAACTTAGTTTACCCAAATTCAGGAGCAATCAAAAACAAGGACTTTTGATTGTGCAACATAACAACACACTTATGAGAGTAAAAACTACCTTTATTTCTTTATAATCCCGTTCTACACTAATGCACTCATCCCAGCATTTCACTACTGCTTGGTCAGAAAGTTTTCTCAGCATGCCAGCGCCATGATTGGACTGCCTGTCTAAAATGTTGACTGTTCATATGTTTTACTTCAGCTAAAAGTCTCATGACCGTACAGTACTTGAAGTCGTCTGTTGGTTTTATGGCTTTATTCACAATAAATTAAATTTTAAAAATCCCAGTTTTGCATAAAACCTGATTATCCACCTTGGTTGATTTTAACATGTGCTTTAGTGTTTGGGATAATACTTTTTACTTTTTATGAAAATTATTTGTTTTGTACCATTTTCAATCAATTCAATTTATTAGAATTCAGTTTTTATTCATTTGGCACAATCAACAGTGGCCATTCTTGCAAAGTAATGAAACCGACCTAATAGATTTCAACCGCCATTAAACAACAAAGAACAAAGAAGAGTGCAGCATCTTTAATATTCAATAGGTGAGAATTAGGAAGAAGCATTTTACATACATAATGTGACAAGAATTCATAGGATTGAGACAAAACAGCCATGTGGCCATTAGAAAACCACTTGTTAGTGAGACTAATCAGAAAGCAAAATTTGCTAGGGAGCATAGAGATTGTATTTTGGAGCAACAGGAAAAGGTCATGTGGTCTGAGTTCATAATGGCCATGTCCCAGAGCAATGGGCTTGTCAGGGTAAAAAGGGAAGCACATGAAGCGATGCACCCGTCATGCATAGTGGGCACTGTACAAGCCTCTGGGGGCAGTTATGGGATTGCTACATTGGTCCGGTCCAGACTCAACAATGTTTGTAGTTGGCAATACTCAACAAATTTGAGGTAATCAGTTTTTGAGTTTGTTGTAGTCATTCATATTAATCGTTCTTTACTTGCATTATTGAGTAGCCTAACTCATACTATTTAATAGCAATTATCCTTTTTTTGTTGTTGTTGCAAATCAAATAAATTGTTGGTCTTTTGGCAATGTGTCGCCACAGCCGACAATCCGATCCACACTCAAGCTTGGCACAGGGTTTACACCAGATGCCCTTTCTGACACAACTCTCCCATTTTATCTGGGCTTGGGACAGGCACCTCATCCAGTTGTTGGGAATTGAATTCAGGCCTTTCGCATGGCAGGCGAAACACCTACCACTGAGCCACCATAGTGCCCTGATGACATCAGACACAAAATCGCTAATATGAAAGATTTTAAGTTGGTGGAACTTTAAGGTGACAGTTACTGTTATTTAAGTACTTACAATTACTCAAAATATCAAATGTATTCAGCTAACTTGAAAAGTGTCATTTCTACAAACTCATAAATATCAAAAAGTTCTAAATACTCATCAAGGTCTATTAATTTGAACTAATTGTAATTGTTTAAGTTAACAGTACTCAATATGTTTAATTACTTTAAGCATTAGGGTTTACAGTGTAGCAATAAAATGAATTCACCTGAGCTTCCAGTGATCCAGACAGCCTCTGCCCTCTGGACCTGTCTGACCCGTCCTGGTGTCCCTCTTCTGGTTGGAGATCTCGTTGCATGGATGCCCCATGTGGTCTGCTTGGGATACGTGTGGTGACTGGGGACGGTTCCACTTTTCCACTGACAGCTGTTCTCGGGGGTTTGCGACAATGCCAATTGTTAAAAGCGCTATACAAATAAAATTTAATTGAAGTCAGCTGATGTACTCAATGGTCAAATAATCAAATCATCTTTTTTTTTTTTTTTTTTCTTCCATGATGGAACATATTCCAGGATTGTGAAAGTGTGGTTCTGGGATCATGAGGAATCATTTTTACACATAAATAGACCAAGAGGATGCTTATAATATATTCATTTTGATTTTGTTTGTATACTGACTTAATAAACGTCTTACGAAAGCAACTGAATAGAATGTTGTTGTGTTGCCTTTACTGATGGTCATTGATATAAATTGATTGTACAATAATCAACTTATATCGTGAAACTGTGATATATATTAGACTAGATCACACTGTGAACGTGTCACATCGTTCCACCCCTGAGTTCAGCGTGTTACTCAGCACAGAGCACGAGCCAGCCTGTTAAGGGTTAAACCGTAGGAGGCGCGCGTGCTGAATTAGGGTGGAGTGAACTTGGACATCCACTATGACTAGTTTTTTCTTCGTTATTTAATTAGTCAGCTCCACAGCAAACCCAAGGCGTGCTGCAGTCTTTCTGATGGAAAAATCGATCAGAGCATTACCTCACATTGTGTTTAAATGTCCTCGGGTTAGCCGTGTGAGGAGGGTGAAGCTGTGAGAGACAAACATGGGGGATGTGAGTGAAGCGTCTCTGCTGGACTACATCTACTCCTCTGGCGGAAAAGTTAAAAATTCTGACTTGTTGAAGACCTTTAAGCCGTTTGTAAACCATAGTGATTTGCACCTGCGTGGTGAGTAGTCTAAATATGAGCTTGTTTTGTCTTTTGCTTTCCTCGTTCACACTGATGCTGGACCCGTTACCGTTACTGCAGTTCAGCTCTTCAGAACCTGACATTTCCGTCACTGCTTGTGTGTTAAAATGTCTGTCCCTCGATTTAACTCCTTATTTTATCTACGAGGGACATTTTCGTACGCAGTCCGTTTACAAACGCTGTATGTTTTCTGTAAGCCGCACACTCGAACCATCTGCTTTACATTAGAAGTCTGGGTGCGCGCGAGCGTGTATGTGTGCGCGTGCGTGCGCGCGCCGATAAGGTTACAGCGGGAATTCTGTCATTTCCGTTGGGGCTCGCTCGCCTCGCGCGCACACAATATCCCCTCAGTATGTGGTTGAGTCGCTACAGAGCTAGCCTGATCCTACATGTCAGTCCAGCAGAAATTATATAAGCTACTCTGTGTGTTAATTCAACACGTTCTTTCTCAGTATAAATTCTCATTTAAACACCCGAGTAATTAGTTGTGAACTGGTAAGCCATGAGTTAATGTTTATTTATTTATTCTTTCACCTTAATGTCAACACACTGGTGAACCACTTAGCAATATTAACTTTTCTTTCTACAAAAAGTTAATTCAAACACCTCCTATTTCCCCTGGAAATTAGTATCACATTACACAATATCACATTTTGTGAACACATAG
This sequence comes from Clarias platycephalus, assembly GCA_030068275.1. Classification (NCBI taxonomy): domain Eukaryota; kingdom Metazoa; phylum Chordata; class Actinopteri; order Siluriformes; family Clariidae; genus Clarias; species Clarias platycephalus. The sequence continues at coordinate 19,305,852 of JAQQZT010000015.1, read as the reverse complement.
AACTGTTACCAGTCCACCTGAGGAACACCAGAGGAACACTCACTCATGATCTATACTGATCTATATCTAAGCCTGTAACCAATCCCAAGAAACTTAGGGCACGAGGTGGCATACACCCTGGACTGGGTGCCAGTCCAAAGCAGGGCATATACTTATTCACACACTACGGCAATTTGGGAAAGCATATTATCCTAATCTTCATGTCTTTGGACTGTGGGAAGAAACCGGAGTACCCAGAGGAATCCCACCAAGCACGGGGAGAACGTGCAAACTCCATGCACACAGACCCAAGTCAGGAATTGACCCTGAAGGTGCGAGGCAACAGTGCTAACCACTAAAGCCACTCCTGAGGCACACTTTTTACTCAACGTTTACAGTACATGTTCACCAGTAATCATCGGACAGCATTGGAACATGACAGTTAATAAACCGTGATGGAAAAAGAGTGACCCTCATAACAGAAGAACAAGTGGAACTCCTTTACAAAGCCAGAATCATTACTTTTGAGGAACACTTGAGAATTATTTTTTTTTTTTTTACCAAATTTGCTCATAATTAGCTTACTTTGGCAGCACGGTGGCTTAGTGGTTAGCACTACTCCGGTTTCGCTCACAGTCCAAATGCTGTACATGCAGATTAGGCATTAATTGGCATTCCCAAAATAGCTGTAATGTGTGAATATGTGTTTAATGTTGAAAATGGGAGTAAATACAATGGTAATTACCATCGGCCTCCTTGATCCCTAGTTGGACTACAGAGGTTCCTAGATAGATGGGTGGATTTAAAATTAATGCAGTTGGGATTCCTCAGTTAGCACTGTGATCTCCGTCCCAAGAACAAGCAACGCATTTGTTTACTAAATGTTCTCATACTCTAGCTAACTTGAGATCACCGGACATTATATTTACGTGACAGTTAATAAAATCAGTCATTGAGGCAACTGATAATGCTTAAAGAAGCTCATCTTTCCAAAAAAAACAAACAAAAAAACATGACGAACCCTTTAACCAGCTAGGACGACAAACCATCCAAAGGAGAAACACATTTTAAGCTTGGTAGGTATAACTTTTCACATAAATTTAGTCATCGGATTTGGTATGAAGTCATCAATGTTTAACCATGTTAATTATACATTCCCTGGCCAAAACACAAAGTCACCACTTCAGTAGGGTCAAATTATTGGTCTGCATCAAGTACTGAAAACGATTGAGGAGATTTGAATTTACTGGAATTGAGAACTCACAGAATTGGGGCTAAACAGCTGTGCGGCCATTAGAAAAACACTTGTTAGTGAGGCTAATCAGAAAAAAAGAATTTGGAGCAATACAAAAATTTTGGAGCATTGGAAAAATGTCATGCGGCCTTATAAGTTCATATTGACCCTGTTTCAGCGAATCAGTATAAGAAGGGAAGCGTGTGAAGCATAGTGACTGCTGTACAAGTCTCTGGAGGAAGTGTTATGGTCTGGTGTTGCTTCAGTTGGTCAGGTCTTGGCTCAGCAACATTATGTGGCAATAAAATGAAGTCAGCTGACGGCCTGAATGTACTGAATGTACATTATCACATCAATGGAGTTTTTCTTTCCTGATGTCACAAGTATACTACAGGAAGTGTGGTTCTGGGAGCATGAGGAATTATTTTCATACACAAATTCGACATCACACTGTGCAATGAAAAACCAAAGCTAAAAGCTTAATGAAATCCTGGAGTGTGCGACTTTTTTCAGTCTTTACAAGCAGTGTATTTGTGACAGGATACAACTATTCTTCATGAATAAACCTAAAAAAGACAATATATCTCTCATTAATAGAGAATAGAGACATTACTAAGAAAATGAATCTTGGGAGGATATATTTGCCAACAAACCTAGTCCAAAGCCACTTTCAGTTGAGCATGCTTATAAGATATAAAAATTTTTTTTTTGTATAATGACTAAACAATAAATATTGTTACAAAACAGATTTACAGAGGTTTGGGTATAGATTTGGATTGCTTATGATCAAATCAAAATGGCAAAGGAGAAACCTCCCGATGACATGAGGAAGAAGCTTTGAGAGAAACCAGACAGGGAACAGGATGTTTGGTAGAAGGAGATTGTGAATAAGAGTCCTGGGATGCTCATTGGACAGATCTTTATGATTACAATAGCAGTAGTTCTTAGGTATAAGTCTACACTCTCTAGTTGAGAGTCATATCATGTCAGACTTTAAGTCACACAAGTTAGTTTTGCGTCATGGCCAATAGAGTGCAGTAGGTGAAATTTATCAATATTTATTAGAAAAATCGGCTGATGATTACCTTATGTTTCTGATCCATCAACAGAACTGAGAAAGTTGTAATCCTGAACATTATTTAAAGCACTTGAATTAACACTTTCCAAGCTGGCTACTAAAAATATTCCTTTTTTGTTTTTTTCTATTAAACCACACTGCAATCCTGTTGTCAAAATGAGGCTGAGGGTTCCCTTTTCCTTACTATGTCACAGGATCCTTATTTAATTATTCCAAAAAATATGATTTTTTCAAAGCCCTCCTAATAAACAAACTTACCCTGGCCATATCTCCATTATATCTGTAATTTTACATGAATAATAAATAAATAAACTTGGTATTGCTGTTAGTCTTTCAGCTGCCCCCGTAGAGGGGTCGCCACAGCGGACCAACTGATCCCCACAAGAACTTTGTACAGGTTTTACGAGGAATGCCCTGACTGATGCATCCCTCCCATTTTATCTAGGCTTGAGACCGGCAGTGCATTCAGTGGCTGGGGTTTGGGCACTTCGAACCTGGGCCTTCTGCATGGCAGGCAAAAAACCTACCCAAAATGCAACTGAATCCCTGATTTGATGTGACATGTGTAATATAAGACACTTTTTATCTATGCACTGCCATGTACACTGGTCCAAAAGGTTCTGTGTTCCAGCACATTTCATATTTGAGTTGAACCATTTAGCCAGCTTAACATCTTAACTACCTAAGCATATGTATATTAATGTTCCACTACGTGGCTCCATGGCTCTGGATGGTGGAGCCCAGCTGGGCACTAAGCCACTCACATCTGGCACCAACTGACCCTCCTGTCCAATTATAAAATTGTTTCCGAGCTTTCACAAATGCACTGCAGTGGGATAAGGCCCTGCCCACAGAGACGCTCTAGATTTAGACAAGCTGTTTGTTTTATAAAATGAACTTTGAGCAGCTACTATTTTCTCTGTGGGAACATGCTGATGTGAACATCTCTGCTCACCATGAGGGTACTGAGCACAGGGTAATGAATAACCCTAGAAAAAATAGTCCCTCAGGAATTCTCCAGACTTGCCCCGGTTGAACGTCGGCTTCCCTTTTTGGATTTCCTGTTGTTGTACAATACTGTCCTCCTGGCAGGAAAAAGGAAAGGTTTCAGTTGTCGTAGACATGCTCTCTTCTGTAAACAGGCCATGAAATCTCCAATGTATTTTGAGCACTAACACCCTTTTGGTTCGAATTTATATGGTTGATACTATCTTCTTGGCAGCAATGCCTGACTGTTTGTTTCACGAGGACGTTTTTGAGATTGTAGCCTTGACAACCTTTTACCCAAACAGTTTGTTGTAGAGTGTTTGGAAATAGTTAGAAAGCTTACTGAATAAGAAATTGAGCTTGAGCTTAACATTTTGACTTTTGGCTCACTTTAAACTAATTTTAGTGATGCCTTGGAGAAGGGTCCATTTAGGGTGATTTAAAAAAGCTGGGTAAAGCAGCACATAAAAGGGAGCAGAGACAGCGGAATGGATAAATCATTTAGCGGTAATGATGTCACTTATTTAGGAATTGTTTGCATTCTTTAGACATGCCCGAGGTTAATCTCAACTTAATCTTGCTTATCTGTTACGTTAAAAACATCTGAGACACACTAACACTTACTCTAACAAAACCTATGAAATATTGTACAGTATTTACTATGATTTTGCATTTTCTTTTTCCCTCTTGTGTGTGTGAATTGTCTTGTTAGCAACGTTTAGCAATCACCAGTAAATTTGATACTAGTTTTTGTTTGACGCTTTACATTTGATTTTGCGATTTAAATTTCATCTCACGCTTGTCATAACCAAAAATACAACATGACAACATTTCGTGTCATTTCAGATGTCTCACATCTAAGCAATCCACTTTAAATTTACCCGAAAATGACAGTGTGCTTGTAAACGTCTTTTGGTTGTTACCACACAATGTCAAAAGTGCAGTTTCCAAGCAGGAATGAGTGATCCTGCAAGCTCAGGGATTCCTAGCCATGTTGTTTTGCTTGCATTAGACGTTAAAATGAACATCCAAAATATATATTTATTAAATGCTGCTCAATGAGTAGCAAAGCGAAGTATAACATCAAACCGGGACTTTTGATTATGCAAAATAACAGAGTTATAAGAGTAAAAGCTCCATTTGTTTCATTATGTAATCCACTAATGCACTCAGTATTTCACTAGTGCTTGGATTTTTCTCAGTACGCCTGAGCCATGATCGGACTCCCAGATTAACATTTGAAACGCTGGCCTCACAGGAACTCCTTTAATGGCCCAAACATGCAGAAGTGGCTTGGAGAGAGGTCAGGACTGTACGGGGGATGTTGCAATAACACCCAGTCGAATTCCTGTAATGTCAAAACGTTTGCACAATTCATATGTTTTACTGCAGCTAAGGGTCTCATCACCATAATGAGCTTGATGTCTTTTATTTGTGAGAAATTTCATCCCACGTCCTGGTTTGACTTGAACGCCCCTCATATAATAAGCAAGACTGTTTATTCTGATATTGTTTGTCATGCTCATAGTCTTTGTGTGAGTTATATAACAATCTTTTTTCTAATGTCAATCTGTTTTGCCTTCTCCAAGCCAAATACAGGGAGGACTTCAAGCTCATCATCGACAGAATAGCTGTGTTTAAATCTGAGAATGTGAGTAAGACATTTCAGCCTGTTTAACAACCATTAATGCCATCAGTACCATTAGTGAAATTTTATTCTTTAATTAGTGCACCCATGGAATTGAAGCATGATAAGAGTATATTACTTCTTCTACTTGCCTTTGTGAAAAATGTTTTTATGGTTTATTACCGAAGAGGGGAAATCATAAATGTAATGTGCTGCCAAGTCCTACGCCATGCCTGTCTAGAACTGGGCTACAAAATGCAAACAATGCAATATAAATCAAAATACTGTATAACAAGCTAATTATTAGGGATGGGTCAATCACCAGGAATCACCTGATGGGATATTATCACGATAGATAGGTGCCGATTCGCTTTGTATTGCTTATAATGTTATAAATATCCTGATTCTATATACATTTTTTCAGGTTTTGTTACAATTCTGAACAAAATACATAATAAAGGAAGAATTTTCTCTGTGCTGAGGGCCAATGCGTGAACAGTTTAGAGCACCATCTGTAGGATTATATAGGAATGGCAACATTTTATCATCCCAAATGTAAATAAATATGAATTTCAAATGAATTTTATAAAAATCGATTTTGGAGTCAGCATGGAATCATGATATGTAACTGAATAGATTTTTCCCCATCTCTACTAATTATGCACAATAATACAGACTATTAAATAAAGAAAATAAAACGGTTCTTTAATCTCTGGGCGAGGCGACTTCATGGAGCCAGAGCCATCATGTTTAAACTGTCGACCAAAAGGCACAAAATGTCTTCCTCTATGTTCTGTCCTCAAATATACATTCTGAGTGTGAACAGCGTAGCCAGCTATTTTTAATTGAAAGTAGTTTGCTGAAAAATTTGGTAAATTATTCACAAATCAAACGCTTCATCTGCTTCATCATGTTATATTTGCATACCAGCTAGTAGCAGATGGAGAATGTGGTGTTCTTGCAGGAACTCACACCAGGGCATTTCAGCCTATATGGTGTTGAACTCTGTGGAGCCTGGCATCATATTGGTACATTCAAAACGAACAATCGCTTTAAACTGTTCTTACAGCTCCAGCCTTCAAATTGTGACAGAAATAAGCATTTAATCCAGCGGCAATGTTGTCTTAAACCTCTCATATAAGATGTACATGTAAAGAAAAGTGGAAAGATTAGGCTATTTATTTAACCATTGGTATTATATATGGGCAGTCATGGTGACTCTACTTTAGAGAAATCAGCTGAAAAGACGCTCGATTTGTCGCTAGTCTCTTTTTGGTAACCAAAGTCCCCAAAGGGGCATCAAAAAGCGTTAAATCTTGTGACAAAGTCACTAAGTTGGCAGCACCGAGACTGAATCTCCTCTTTGGTGTCATTATTATTATTATTATTATTATTACAGTTATATAAGAGTTTTTTAGGCTGCTTTGTGCTTCCCAGCGCTTTTGCCACTTACAAATCCTTTTATATTCCTGATTCTGAAAAGATTATCTAGCATCCATTTAAAATATTGTCTGGTAAATATCCTATCAACAGACAGATTTTATGTGCCAGATTTTTGTAATCTTGCCTGCCAAATAACTGTGGATAAAAATGAATCAAACCCTGGTACATAATGTGCTTGTCGTTGATGCCTGTGTTTGTGATCTGTCCACCTGTGCCATAAAAAAAGCAAATATATAGTATTTGCATTTGCATTCTTTACATATTTTTGAAACAAAGACAAAAGCTTTGTATACCAGCAGGTACCTCACTTCCTTTTTGCAAATATCAGTTGATGGTTGTAAGCCCTCTCCCTCACTCACTCACTCACTCATCGTCTATACCGCTTAATCCTGTATACAGGGTCGCTGGGGGCCTGGAGTCTATCCCAGGAGATTTAGGGCACGAGGTGGGGTACACCCTGGATGAGGTGCCAGTCCATCGCAGGGCATGCACACATACAACACACACTCACACGCTCATTCACACACTATGGGCAATTTGGGAAAGGCAATTAGTCTAACCTGCAGGGAGAAAACCGGAGTACAAAGACACTGTTTATTTTATTTCATTTAGCCGTTAATTTAATAAATTTTTGGTTGGTTGATTAAATTTAACTGCTTGAGGTAAACCTATGTGCTACTGAATCTACTCACATAGAAAATTTCCGTCGGCCAAAAATCCCGTCTACCTATCTAATGTTTTATCATGCTGTATGTATTTATCTAATATCTACCTGTGTTTCACAGCTCCAATCCTTAAAAAAGCAACACTGGAACTTATGTGAAATCAGATCCAATACGAATTTAGTTCAGCCCCATATTTACTCTGATACATGATACAGTATGTGTTTAGTGTGTTCCTATTTTAAGCTACCTGTGTTCCTTTCTGCCCGGTGAAGACTTGTTTTTCTCAGCTATACCAGCTCTAGTAGGCCATTTTCAGGTGCATGTTTTAGTTAGGCTAGTTTATTCGTTCAAACCCAGGAAATAAGCAACTGTAAGGTTGACCTCGGTCATGTCTCTAATCTGTTTCTTTCTCAGGGAGAGAAGTACCTTATCCTGAAGAAGAAATACAGGCAGCTCATGCAGGACCGTGAATCCGTGCCTTCGGTTTCAGAACCGAAACCGAAGATAAAACCGAATCTAGTCGAATGGTGTGCAGGACCCACCATTACTGTTACAGATGTGCAAGAGCCGGACGAGAAGGAGGATGTGAGTACATAACGAGCTGCAAACCTTCTGTTAGGGTTCAAATGACGCCCCCAAAACAGGCTTTTAAAACGGCTGCTGAAATCTGATTCGCTGAGTCGTGTTTAAGATCGTTGTACAGTATTTTATATACATACTGACTACTGTGCAGAAGTCTTGAGCCCCTCCTCCTTTCATCATATTTTGCTTCCAAATTTGTTCCTCTCGATTTTCTCCTGAATCGTTCAAGCATTAAAAACTAAAATCTAACTTAAAGCATGAACCAGTGAGAAACAGGTACAGATGATGACAGACGATCAGGCCGGTGATTAATATACTGGTGATGCTAAATGCTGAGTGGTTGGAACCAGACGAGAGGGGAAATGAGGCTGCTGCTGAGTTCGTAGCGTAAACAACCAGGCACTTAGCACTTTGCAGCCTATTGCAGGCAAATATTTGTACAACCTTAAATTTAATTTCATTTAATATGAAAGAGGGAATTAGGGGTGGCTCTAAAACTTTTGCACAGTACTGTTTGCACACCTGTGACCATAACTGAATTCCTTATGATGAATATCCAATTACACGTCACACTTACAGTAAACCATTCTTTGTCTGTAGAGTGTCCTAGTCATTGCCTGTTATGTTGCTTAGCAACCTAGGCGTACTGTAAACAGACTCTATTATTTGGCACAAGAATGTGAATGTATTCATTATAAATAAAATAATTTATTAGACGTCAGATTTTATCGTATTGTTTTTGTCACCAGTGTATATTCCACTTTGAAGCCTGTCCCTGATAAAATCATATTAATGCATGGTCTTATTTTTTTATTTGAGTCCAGTGCTGAAAAATCAACATTAGTAAACAAGGGCTAGTTTTTGATTAGACAAAATCATGCACCTATTTGAAACGGGAATGCTTGTCTTTTTCTCGTGAATATTACTGATGTATATCAGATACACTGACTGAAGGATTTAAATGATCTGGTTAAGCATTTAGGCTACACCTCATTACACATGACTGTAATTGTGTCTGATAGTATTCCTGTGCGACTGCGTTAAAGCTCAGTGAACAGTAAATTTCCATTTCCATATGATTCAATGCATGCGGAAGTCTCTGTTTAACTCATTTCTATTCAGGCATTCTCTGCTGCATGTCCTGTTTGCTTCTGAGCGTTTGCTCACCTGGAGCAGAGAATCAGGCACCGACAAAGAGAGGTTCTGTCAGACAGGTCGTTTGCAGTCTGGTTATCTTTCTTTTTGTGAGGAAAGCAGATTGGATGTCAGGCCAGGTGGAGAGAAAGTGGCATTCTGGTTGTTTATTATCATAAATCAGCCAGCCTTACATTCTGTGCTATCAGTTCTGGAGGCCAATTCATTGTTTTCCTTTGCTCCAAACATACCTAATCATCAAGCGTCTCTGTATAAAGTGTACTGTTTTACATGACAGTGCATTAAGTTAAACCTTTATTCATCAAATATACAGTGCTATGAAAAAGACTTGCCTCTTTCTGATTTTTTTGTTTTGTTTTATTTGTCACATTTAAATGATTGAGATCATCAAACAGATGATAATATTAAATAAAAATAAATGACGATTTCATTCATTAAAGGAAAAAATAAGCTGTGCAAATGTAATTGCCAGACCTGATGAGGCAAGAAATCAATTAAATAGTACCTGTCTGACTAAATGAAGCACACTAAAAGATCTCAAAAAGCAATACTGCGATCTAAAGAAATTCAAGAACAGATAAGAAACAAAGTACTTAACATGTATCAAAGCCATTTCTAACACTTTTGGGACTCCAGCGAATGGACATTATATCCACAAATGAAGAAAACTTGGAACGGTGGTGAACCTTCCCAGGAGGTGCCGGCCTACCAGAATTACTCCCAGAGCACAATAACTCACCCAGGAGCTCATAAACGAACCCAGAGCAACTTTTAAAGAACTACACGGTTTACTTGCCTCAGTTAAGGTCAGTGTTCATGATTCAACAGTAAGAAAGAGACTGGGGCAAAAATAACATCCATGGGAGAGTTCCAAGGCGAAAGTCACTGCTGACCAAAAAGAACACAAAGACTCGTCTCACATTTGCCCAAAAAATATCTTGATTATCACCAACACTTTTGGGCAAATATTCTGTGGACTGAAGAGACAAAAGTAAATTTTTTAAAAATGTGTTTGGCCTTTTACATCTGGTGTGAAACTAATAAATCGTTTCATAAAAAGAACATCATATCAAGGAGTTGAACATGGTGGTGGTAGTGTGATGGCCTGGGGCTGGACGATTTGTCATAATTGATGAAACTATGGAATCTGTGCTCTACCAGAAAATCCTGGTGACCTTCTGATTAGTAACCCAGAGCCTTATGCTGCTCAGCTACCACAGCCCCAGTGCTAGCGCTCTCCTCGCTCTGAAAGGCTCTGAAACGGATGCCATAATGGTGAGGCGTATGGTGTAACTGGTCCAGGGAATGACATCACTTTAAAAGCTCGATCAACAAATTCTGTGATATTACCCAATCATGAGTATGAGTTGCTTCACGTTTGTCAGAGGAAGCTTTGCACTGATTGGTATTGGAATGCTGAGCTAGCCGGTAGGGTTGGACAATACGACGAAAAAATATTATGAAATTTATTAAAGAAACACCTTCGAGAATCATGATATGATATGTTTATATTCAGAATTAACAGGTAAAATTGAACAGAAATAAACGATGTGAGGGGAAAAAAAAACTCTACTGGTTTTGCAGTGATCATTGCAATAAATTTTAACATAATTTGGTTGTATTTACTATTCAGGAAGCTTCTCTGTAACTCGAGGGTGAGAGAAAGGAGGCGAATCAACAGGACATGAGCTGCTCGCTTGATGTTGAAATGTCTCTCAGAAAACTTTCTCAGACGTGAACAGGAGGACTTTAAGTCAATCAGTGTTTCATTTTGTTTGCTTTTATTTAACCTACAATTGATTGTAATACAATCAGACATTTCCGGATCATGAAGCTCTGCATCATGATGTTTTTTTTTACCCTGTACAGACACCAGTGGTTTAAGAAATTAGCAAGATCACCTGCTTTGGCTGTGTGACTTCAAATAGGATATGCTCCCAAATAATTCAATTCACTTTGGGTTTGTTTCGAATCCGAATTACGCCACAGAGTTCAGGAGGGCAAGAATCCCCATGGTTTCAAGGTCTGAAGCTTACTATTATGTTCTCTCTGGACTTTCTGAGCAATACTAACCAATTGTGGTTGTGTATGATGCTGCATGAGCAACAGTTTGAAAAAACCTGCTGTGGCTGGCTGCTCTCGTGTTGCTTGGAGGAAGCACGTGCCAGCTTTCGCCCTCGCTGGTTTGCAGCTGTGGCGTGAAATAGAGGATAGGTAGCTAGAGTAAAGTCAGTCAGTCATTTTCTATACCGCTTAATCCTGTGTTCAGGGTCGCGGGGGACCTGGAGCCTATCCCAGGAGACT
>JAQQZT010000015.1:19267137-19291309 GCA_030068275.1 Clarias platycephalus | reverse complement strand
CACTTGCAAATTTCTTTGTTTTTGTTTAGTGATTTATTTTCTACATTCTACAACAATACTGAGGATTTCAAAACTATGAAATAACTCATAACACATTTGGAATTAGGTAATTATGTAACAACAACGACAACGACAGTCAGTTGTTGTTTTAAGACACATTGGTCAGCCTTTCTGATATAGTTCTTCCAAGAACAGTATTGTTAAATGTCAAAACTCATCAAACCACCATGATGAAACTGGCTCTCATGAAGACCAAACCAAGGAAGAAGTTCATTTATGAAGGCTGTACTGAGCATGAGTAACAGACACGTCTCAATATCATCAAAGGAGATGATTACGTATTTTGGACGCCTTCAGCATATAAATCTGGAAAGTGTTAGAAAGTGTCCGCAAACTTTTGAGCGGTAGTGTATATGATAAAAACTTCATTGTTAGCCTCATGTTAACCTCTGTGTTGTTACGAAACGAACATTAACATTAGCACACACATTGTGCTTCTTCAATGTTCAGTCGTTAATGCGGACAGTCTCCGCTGATGAGGTGTGCTGTTGTACTCAAGTACTCACTGATGACCCGAACTCTTGATGGTACCGTGACTCACTATTCGGTCTGTACTTCCTCAATTTGACGCAGGGCGCATCTGAATAAACACAATCTATGACCGGAAGTCAGAGTTACGCAAGAGTAAACAGTTCTGATAATGGTCTGGAGTCACAGGACCCATTCAGTCTAATAGGTGCTGATTGTAGACCTGTTCTCAGGACTGATTCTACTGCACATCTATGACTGCGAGGTCTAGAATCTGTCTAAAAGTTTTAGTAATATTTTCAAAATATCATGTCACAATTTATCTAAATAACAATAATTCACTCTGAATCACTCTATTTAGAGCACATATCTTTAATTTCCTATCTTGATGCATTTGATAGATAAGACTTAAAAAAAGACTTAGATCATAGCAATTCTTTGTTTTGCTGTTTTTTTAATAAACATATATACAGTTGAGCTCAGGATTGTACAGTATAGAGTGACATATATATCCTTTTTTTTTCAGCACAAAAATAGGTAATATAATGAACTGAATTTTAGTTCATTTGAACCAACTTCCCCAAACACGACTGAACGGAAAATTAGAAACTGGGTCACAAAGGCAAAGAAATAACACAAATACACACAGTCACAATACATTTTTTACAACTTTATTTCCATATTCTGGTAGTGGTAAAAATGTACCCTTTTATAAAAGTAATGATAACTTTTGTTCGACACGACATATCCAAAAACTCAAGTACACAATTGAAGTCTGAAGGAGTATATATACAGTTTATCGTCATTGACCTATACTGAGTTGCCGGCACGTATCTCTGCCGTTTTTAAAACAAAATGGATTTATTAAATCAGAACTGAGGGGCATATCAGTACATCAGTACAGCAAGTTTTGCTTCTTATACATTTTCCTGCTGTTCACGCCGACTCAAGTGGTGAACGAACAAGTTTGTCACCCTGAATGCATAAGTAGTCAGGGCCAAATTCCACAAATACATTCCAAAGTTCAGCTGAGACTCATATGAAGCTTCTGCAGACACACTGAGATAAATCAATTTGGTATATCTTTTAAAGTTCCGGTGTGTTTATGGTTCCATATGGCCGGTTCCGGTTCCGGTGTGTTTATGGTTCCATATGGCCGGTTCCGGGAAACCAAAAGAGTTAAATTTGTTCTGAATACGCAGTTATTTTGAAAGACACCAACACAATGTAGCTCGGCGTGTCTGCAGAAGCTTCATAAGAGTCTCGGCTGAACTTTGGAAAGCATTTTTGCACAGAACCAGGGTTGTGGAATTTGGCCCCGATTGCTTACATTGTACTTCACGGTTGGTGTGCAGACCAGGAACACTTATAATGACCAAGACCGATTGTAATCTAGGTCTGTAGTCTGTAATCTGTAATCTGATACCACATGTTCCTCAATTTTAATTCAAGACAGACTTGAAGAAACACGAACTATCCATTTAAACACCATCTTTTTTGTCTTTTTCTATTTCGCTTGGCCTCATACAAAACAACATTTAAAAAAAAGTCTGACTCCAACTATGAACATCTGAAACCTGACAAGTGTGACAATTAATGAAACCACCGTCACCACAAACAACAACAACAACCTTTTCACTTGGTTCAGCAGGGTCCCCTCACTAACAGCAGCACAGTGATGTTATTGTAGCTGTTTACCTGAGTGTGTTCATGTCGTTCTTGTCTTTCACCACAGCTGGATCCTATTGAGAAAGAGTGGATCTACTCCGCAGCATGTGCCAGACTCCCTCATCTCACCCAGCTTCTCAAGCAGGATGCCTCTCTGGCCAACAAAAAAGTAAACATTTTGAATTTTACCACCTTATACAGTACAAGCGTATAAGCAAACTCAACCTGAGACTTTTCTAAAAGACCTGATGTTAATTTTTTGCTGTGTATGTGTGTTTGTATGTTCACCAGGATTTTACATCAGTAAGTTCCTACTCTTCTAATTTCTTTCTTTCTTTTTTACCAGTTAGACTTTGTTTGCAATTATAACAGTTTGTTAATAATATGCTTTTCTTTTTTATTTCTTCTTCTCATTTTTCTCTCCGGGTGGTGATTTAAACCTTTAGGGGGTGAGTACCAGCACATTTACATTTGATCTCTAATCTCACTGAACTTGCACATATCGTTTCTGATCTCTTATGGTGATGTCTCTTCCCACAAACTTTGTGATGCAACGCGACTCATCCCCAAGTGCAGGGTGTAGGAACGCAAAAAAAAGAGGTGGTGGTGGTGGTGGTGGTGAGGGGGTTTTCTGTCCCAGGCTTACATTTCAAAGGCCTACTATCAAAAGGATTATGAAAGATGGCTTTTTAGCTCCTGCACCCTCAAAACAAGCTCAAATCCTTTCATTTGTCTCTTCTCCCTCCCTTGCATGTGCGCTTAAGAGCTTTGCCCTAGTGTTTGTTGTCCCTCCCTGGCCCGGAGTTCTCACAATGTCCCGGCTTGGACCACCTTCTAAGAGCCACTAAGCTTCTCCCTTCCCCACCCGGACAAGATACAACAGCACGCATTGAAGTACAGGGGAGATTAGGTGCCACCTCAAAGACTTCAGCCACTTAAAGATAATCTGAAAGTAATAGCGCAGGCTAGGATTAATTGGGGAACAATGGCGAGTCTGACCTCGGGTGGCTTTGATGCCCTTCCTCCTTCCATTCCCTGCCTGCCAGCTTGCCAGCCTGGTCAAGCCACGCAAGAAAATCCAGCACTTTTTTTTATTAAGGTGGCGAAGTGCCAGAAGTGCCAAGGTTCATTTAAAAATCATCCTAATTTTGTTGTTACGAATTGCTGCTCCCCTTAAGTGACTGTTAAGGTTTTATCAGAGCTTAGCCGCTGCTTGAGAGGGACACTCTTTAAGTGAGCGTTTGTTTCTTCGGCTTAGCTCCTTGATGCACCCGAAGTGGTTAAGCGTTGCCTTGAGCTCGTGCTGAAGAACGCAGTGGCAGGTAACCCGACACGAGCGTTATCTACGTTTTCCTTTCACATGCTCGAAGCTCCATGTTGGGACTGGTGGACCAGTGGGGGGGTTGGAATTCCAGCTGTGCCTATCGCAGGGTGACCTGAAAAATAAACGGCAGCGTAAACATTCCTCGCCTTTTAGCATTGCAGGCTGGACCTGTCCGTCAACGGGTGCAAGATAGATAACGCGTGAATGAAAAGCCACCTGTATCCATCCCTTTTATCTATGTCTATCTGCCTTTCTTTCTCCCTCTCTCTATGTCCTCCCTCCGTGTCCTGTGTACCACCGCGGCCCCTCCCTGTCCTCCCGGACCGACTCTTCCTTCCTCCAGTTTGTAAGTATATAATTTTCCCATCTCCTCCCTTTTAAAAGGCGGCGTGAATATGTGTGGCAGTGCCTCCTTTTGTGTCCCTTGTTAATAGTCCCCCTAGAACAGGACACGGATGTCGTGTTTCATTCAGTGTGGCCAGAAGGGCACCCCGCAGGGCCTAGACAGGAAGTTGAGCTATAAGTATTGGAGACGCCACATCCTGTAGGCCATCGTCCGTCACACCCCGCCTCCAGAGACCTGTCGGGCTGTCGCTCAAAGGCCAAGATGACCAATCCGTCTCGAGAGTGTGACAGCGAAGACAATAGGTCCGTAGATAGAAGAGCCAGACTCCATTTATCACAATCTGTCACAAGGGCCGAGCTTAGAGGAGGGGCTGAGGGTTGTCCCCCTGTAGCGGGACACATACAGTGGAATATAGATGAGAAAAAACAGTAACAACAGCTGTTTTTTTTTCAAGGTGTTAATGTAGTATAATTTCTTAAGCAAAAGATTTAATATAAGAGCAAAACTAAATGATACAAGGGGAAAAAAAACAGATTTTGTTCATTCGCATCCAAAACGTTCTTCATGATGTCAGACTGATTTCATTATTCAGTTATTTATAAATTATTTACATTCTTTTGATTAAAAACACTCATTCCTTTCCTAAGGTAAATATAGTCCGTCCTGCTGTACAAACCTGGCTAACCATTAAACAAATGAAAGCGCGTGTGTACAGGTGATTATCGTACATATGTCTGCTTTCTAGTTTGTGCTATTTTAGCCTGAGTGTTTTGTCAAACATCAGGTTTGTGCGTGTGGAATCCATCATTTCGGTTCTCAGAGCTTGTCCATTATTGTATCTTCAGCTTGTGTTTGTGTGTGTGTGGTGGCCCCGTGTCTTCTTGATGGGCTTGTCAGTGGGCTGATGCCTGGGTGGGTCCTCCATCACAGGGTCATACCAACATCATCAATCTTACGTTGGGTGACAGCCCCCAGCTTCCCCCGCAGTGGGCACACTGGTTTGTTGTTTTGTAATTAGGCTGCCATTAGATGGCAGGAACCCGTCTTCTCCACGCACAGCTGGGCCCCTCCTCCAGTGACCAATGGGAGCCCATGGCCGTGTCCGTTTTCTGGCATTGTGGGAGCTGTGGAGTGTGGAGCAGCCAGGAAAAGCAAACCGAGCACAGCTCATGCATTAAAGCTCAGGTCATGTTGCCTAGGGATCGTATGATTCCCAGAAAGCCTTGTTAAGGATTAGAGCTGTGATCTTTACTAAAGGAGGAATTAACAAGCCACTTAATTCAATCTTGTATCACAATTCTATTAAATTAAAAGTTGATTGTTAATCTTCTGATTTTCTGCCAGGTTTATCATAGGTTCATATATATGATGTATGATATATGGTTATATACTGTATAGTATATAAGACAGGTGGCATTTGCATAGGTTGGCATCTCACCCACTTTAGTGTTTTATTTTGTACATAACCAAACCACTTCCCAGAATCACTTGATACGATATTATCATGATATCTTGGTGCCTGTTCACATAAGCATCACAATACGATACGCAGTCAATGGATTTTTTTAAATTGTTTGGTGTGTTGTATTTTTACATGATGTCCTAGTCACAATTACTTGGGCATCCGCCATAAAAAGCTGTGCCAAATCAAATATGCAGATCAGATAGTTACCTCTGCATAACCTCTGTGACCGGATTGGTCCGGATGCGCTGGCATTTGGTCCCCATGGGCACTGGTGAGCCTCGAGTGCCCTTGATCCTGCTGGCGTGAGAGTCAAGAGCTATTGTAAGAGTTGGCTTCTAAAGCACACTCTTACAATTAGTATCTCATAATATCCCACAATGCACTGCAACATGCAGGGATCAGATTGATGTATACTAGCATGTACAGGAAACCTTGGTGTAAATTAAGTTATAGCTAGTGGCAGTTTGAGTCTGTATAAGGTAACCAGCTTTTTGGTAATCGGTAAATATCACTGGGTTACAGATAGTTTTCCTCTACGTCAGTGGTTCTCAGAATGGAGGGGGGCATAGCCGAGTGGTGGAAACCACAACCCTTCATCAAAAGAAAAGTGTTTGCTGAGTTTTTATAGCTATTGGCTTGAATGGGTTTACTCTGACCCTCAGTGAAACAAGCTGTCAACTAGAACGCAGTAACAATTTAAGTATGTAAAATATGTTCTTTCAGGGGAAAGTTCAAGAATTAAAAGGTTAAATGAAAAATGTTATTGTGTCATTTTAATAAGCAATGTTTAAGACATTTGGGGTTTGTAGAATTAATTCTGAAGTCTAATGGGTTCCTGGCTGTTGGCTGGCCTATCTGATTAGACATTAGGTTCATAACTGTACCTCGTACCTACGTACAGTACTGCAGATGTGAAATGTGAAACTGAGTGCTGCCTGTGTTTTTCAGACCGCTCTGCACTGGGCTGCCAAGCACGGAAAAGAGGACATGGCTGTTGCAGTGGCTGACGCAGGAGCCGACGTCAACACCAAAGCTGTAAGTTCTACTCAACAGCCCGTTTCACGTAGACCCATCTTTGTTTATTTATTTTTTTTCAGCATGTATCTGCCAATGTCGTAAGTTAAAATTATTATTATCCTCATGCTTTATTAATTAAATAACAAATATGTATGTTCTGTCTTTTATTTTTTTCCCATTGCAGCATGTAAGTAACTGCCCCCATTTGCCCTCTGTTCGTACGGGAAATCGGTAAGGTATAGTGACGCCGTTCTCACATGCCTGCCTGGTTTCCAAGCTTCTGACATAACTCCTCTGAAAAGGAAAGCACCAACTCCAGCTGTACAAATGAACGCGGGCTCTGCTTCACAGCGCATGTTCATAAATCAAACTGTGTCATGTTAATCACTTCCCTTAAACAATGTCCTCATGTATTCCAATAGCTGGGCCCTGAGAGGAGCAATTGCACTGAATTACCAGGCAATTATCATGCTGTCATTAGGGTCTGTTGCTGTAACCCTACCTAATTTGTGTCCTCTCACCCTCTGATTTTTCTTTTTTCCTACTCCGTCTCTCTGTCTTTGGCTCTTTTCCTGATTCTCCCCTGATTTATGCGTGTTGGATGGTTTTTCCGGCTTGGGATGCACCAGGGTGTAAGTGTTTCGCTGTTTTCGTTCATCTGATTACGACCTGTATTCCACACCTTTCTAAAGAGACTGAAACGTTTCTGGTTACAGGGATACACACCTCTACACATTGCTGCACTACATGGTCATTTGCATATATTTAGTCTACTCACCCAAAAATACGGTAAGCCTCAACTCTCAGAATTACTGTCATTGTTTTATGGACTAGTGATTTAATGTGATGTTATACGGTAACTTTAAAATCCTTAAAGGAATACCGCGATGTTTTTCAGGCTAATCAAGACTACACTACATGTGTAGAGTATGCGAGATTACCACAGACACGAATATGGTCATGTTTCTTGACAAAGAACAAAGGTTTACTCCAAACTCTTATAATGGAAGCCTAAGGGGACGCGTCAAATATTTACCTACAGAGATAACAATATGGTTTTATGAGAAAAGTGATTAAACATGAGAAAGTCATAGCAAAGATGTACAGTATGTCCTGTATGTATGTAGTTTTATGCAACTTTTGCTGTGTGGATAAATCCCACACATAACTCTTTTTTTATGTAATTATTAAATGTCCAAACCACAATGGGGTGTGCTTGTACAGGAAAATAATCAACAACAGGATGGTTTGATGTAGAACGATCAGTAGCAGAACATCAATTATTCCTCTTATACTACAGCAGTTGCAAATGATTCAATATTTTCCTCTATTAAGAATCAATATCTAATACATTTACATTACTTTAGCATTTTTTTATGTTACAGAACATCTGTGTAACCAGTTACAGGACGAGTCTCATTCACCACCCTCACTTCTTTCTCTATCCTGAAATCCTTTGTGCTTATACTTTCCCAGATCTAAAACTGTCCACTAGTGTCCTTCCAAAAATGTTAAATAAACATCTTTTCACTGTATCACTCAGAGACGTTTTTAACTATATTTATCATTCTAATCTGTTATACAATTTCCTATGAATTAGTGGTTAATTGGTAACCCCAAACTAAAACACATTTCCTGTTATACAGTAGCACTTCTGTCCTCATATCACGCAGTTATCAAAGGGATTTATTATGGTCGCATTATTATACAGTACCACCCTTTCAGCACAAGTTCTCTTTAACCTCTGGTTCCTCTTACGTTTTCTTTCTCATGTCATCTCAGGTCGTTGTTCCTTGCCATCATGTCGGAGATTAAAATAAAGAAATGGGAACAAATGTTTGACTACAACAGGCTGCAAGGTGCCTAAAGATCGAATAAAAAAACAAATCTGTTTATGTGACAACCTCAACGGCAACCTCTCGTCTGTTCCTTCCACTCAATATTCAGCATCACCAGTCTAATAATCACCGGCCTGATCATCTGTTATCATCTGCACATGATGATGTTTCTCACTAGTTTCTCACATGACTTAAGATGTTTTTTTTATGCTTAAAAGATTGATAGGTTACTGTGTGGCATAACAAATAAAAACATCCCTCTGAAACGGGGTCAGGTACAGACTGGACTAAAAATGAGAGACAAAGACTTGCCATAAATGAGAGCTAGAAAAGTCTTTCAGGAAGTGAGGAGAACTATTCCTCAAGACTGCATTAAAAATAAAAGAAGTCTGCCTCTTTGGAAGCAAAATATGAAGAAATAAGGGATGGCTCAAGGCTCCTGCACAGTACCGTATATAATTGTTTTATATCCTGACTTTGTTCAGAACTGACTTATAAAAATCATGTTTATTGTTAAAAGTGCTTTATGAATAAAATTTAATAGAATTAATAGAGAATTGATCAAATAATAAAAATAATGCATTCAAACTAAATAGTAACTGAATTTAAGGCAATTTTGTTGTCAAAGAAAAATTTATTAAAACTTTATGATCAAATTTAATATTTCAATATCTTTTAATTTGTTGTTAATTTTATTGAGGATTTTATTAAATGTGTTAAAAAATGCTTCCATTAGGATTTTGTTATAAACCAGGGTTTTCCTTTGTAGAGGGAAGAATGTTTGTCTGTGGCAATCTCACATACATTATAATTGAAGAAAAATTAATAAAATTACTACTACAGTACTACTATTACAGTACTACTACTACTAATAATAATACAATGTTTACTTTATGCTCTGCGTTCAGGTGCTAAGGAAAATGTGCGGGACTACAGTGGTCACTTGGCATCCCATTACCTGAATATACAGAAAGCAGAGGAGAGCAGTGATCTGAGTGAGTAATCCCAGTCATACAGAATATCTAGTGTCTTTATTTATGTATAGAGCTGTGTTTATGTATTGTGCTTATTTTTCGAACAGTGATGGTGAATCCTCTGTTCCGATTGGTCAGGAGGTGTTGATAATTTTTCTATAACAGCACCTATAACTTGTTCTCATACTGTCCCTTTTTTTTTTTACAAGGGGTGTTCAAGTCAAACTGGGACTTTTGCTTGTGCTAAAAGTTACTTTTTTTTCTATATATGATGCACTTATCCCAGTGTTACACTAGTGTTCAGATGATCGAACTGCCTGCTTCATGTCTAAAACGCTGGCCTCCCAGGAACTCCTTTAATTGCCCAAAACATGATTGTGTGTCCATTTTCCATGTGTGTCCTTATCAGTTTTCAAGGACTATGCTTCCCACTCGTTGAAAGCTGACTGGAAATATGTAGTGCATCTAGGATTGCCTTTCATGGACGTGCGCAATTCCTTAAAACATTTCCCTATTCTTTAAAAAGTCTCATCACCGTACTGTGCTTGAAGTCTTTTGTAAATGTTCAGTGGTTTTACACCTTCATTCATGAGAAATCTCACCACAAGTCCCAGTTTGACTTATATAATCACAATCTACAAAGGAAAATTGGAAAACAGATGCCATATACATTGTTAGATTAAATGTAGCTTTAAATTAATGCGTAATATGACTTAATAATAATCAATAATAGTCATACTTTAATAATAATAAATTAAAGTCATCAGTAAATTGCTATAAAAGGACAAAACACTTCAGGATTTTAGTATGACAGTATATCATGTCATGCATTATTGCTTATTAAAGTTATCCACTGTTATTTTAAAGTAATAGTTCCCATAAATAATAGAAAAAAAATATGCTAGTTGATTTACTGATTTAAAAAAAATTTTGTATCAAAACATTCTCATAAAATTAGACAAAATGTACTTTTACTGCAGATAGAAAGCATTAATATATAAATAAAATTTAAATATAAAATAAAAAGCACACTAAAGCCAAACTGAGCTGCTTTCAGAATTACGGGGGTGATGTGAAACCATGTGATTCGCACATCACTAATTTAAGTTGCTGGTTTTGAGTATTTTATTTTCCGTTCTGAAGATGCCGGATACCACAGCCCAGCGCAGGTGACCGAGCGCCGCAACAGGAAATTAACATCTCTGTTTCACTCACGGAAGAAATGGGGTTCTGCTGAAGACCTGGCGCCCATCCCGGAGGAGAGGAACGTCCCGCACCAGCTCATCGTCCCTGCCTTTAGACCCAGAAAGTTCTCCCGCTGAACTCCCTCAGCCACAACCAGTACAATTAGTCCTTTTTACTGTGTGAACATTTGTGGAGATGGTGTTTGGTTTTTACACACAAATATGATATATTTTTAATTAGCATTCATATTCAGATATACTGTTTGATTTATATTGTGCTTTTTTTCTTTTAAGGTCATACTGGCTGATAAAAATATTCATCCAATTAAAAAAAATTCTGTTAATGAAAAAAAATATATACAGAAGTGTCAATGCTGCTACATGCTAAAGAAGACTAAAGAACCACATTTTCCTGTTTTTTTAAGCATTACATGACTATTTTTTACATTTATTTTATTTTGGATACTTCAGTTAATTTACCATTAACGGTAAATAGTGTTCATGTAACAGTGATATCTCATTTAACTTGACACAAACTTGTGCCATAGCTATGTTTTATGATTAGAATATCGCCAGAAAGATGACCACTTCATTTGTGCCTTATGCCTCTAAGTGTAAAATTTGTTGACTTTTTTTTTGTAGTGCATATAAATGTTGCAGTGCATATTTTGACATGAGTAAAAAGTCTAATTTTTCATACTCATGTGTGCTTGGGCGTTTTGTCTACATTGGATCAGGTTTGTGCTGATTGTTAAGCTGTCATTGTCGATAATCAGCGCACTTCTCCCTAATGACCAGGTTAAACACGCTCTTGCCAAGTTCTTGATTAAACATATTTTTGAATAAAATGAATTCACTAAATTATGAACAGTTATTCAAACAATAAAGAAAGCAAACATTCACTATTAAAGAAATGTCAAGAAAAGACTACACAGTGTCAGTTAAAGAATTACAGGTATCGTGGGTTTTGAGTGCTTTTTCCCAGTCAATTCCTGATCACTTACAATAATAATAATAATAAATGCCGTTCTCCATCTTTTCATCCCACTCATGGTTGATCCTAACAAGATTACACCCTATCAGATCTCCCATTCTGGTCCCTGTACGGCTTCCCACCTTCCCCACAGCTAATCGGCAAGACAGAAAAGACCTTTTTTTCCTCTTTTCTTTTCAACCTGCCTTTGATTCACCTCAATCGCTCGGCTTTGAGCTCCCCAGATGGAGTAAATATGCCTCCATAAGGCTTGAGCCCTTAATTCCAGATTAGCCGCTAAAAAGGGCAGCACTTGCTTTTGCGGCTTGGAGGTATCAGAGGGCTGAGAGGGTGGACATGCGAGTGGTTTTTGGGGCCTCGTCTTCTGACGGGGGGTGTTGGGAGGATAAGAAGGACTTGCTGTAATAGATACTTATCTGACTACCCTGCAGCCCTCAAACAAAATCGCCCCTCTGAAGAGATTAGGACCCAGGGAGGCCACATTAGCTCTAATCCTGTGCTTTGAGGGGCCTAGAACACCCCCCTCGAGCCTTTTACACCCAAACTCTTTCTGTTGTAGCTTGTATCTGGCCTGTGTGTAAGGGGATCCTGTGGCTGCACACGAAGGGGGTCAGAGTGTATATGTGTGTGTATGTGCTCAGAGGAAAGGTGTGTGTGGTGGTGGTGGTTAGGGGGGGGGGGAGTATTGGTTGTAGTCAAATGCACAGAGAGGTCCACACTGCTGTGTGTAACTGACTCCTAGCTCTCTGAAGAGATTAGGCGCTACATTGTTGGTTTGGTTGCTCATTTCCATCTGAGGGCTGCTCCCTACTGATGCACTCCTGGCCTGCTATTGTACCAGGGAAGGGAGGGGGTGAAACCGAGGGCCTGAGGCCTCCAGCTTCCTTGTAGCCTTTGTTTTACAAATAGCCTGAAATGTAGATGTCTCATCACAGATGCTTTACAAGCACCCCAGGTATTGATTGTGAGCGCTAGATGGGAGAAAACGGCTGCATAAATGTACATTTGGCAATCTCAACCTCAAGATACTTGCGGGTCAGTCTTCAGTGTGACATGCACTACACTATGGAATGAGTTACCAAAATCTGTTACTGTCAAATATTGTAGCATTAACGTAATATTGATTGAAATTAGGAATTTATAGAACTTCATGTAGTCATTTTAGAATGCCACATTTAGCATGATGCTCTATTTTGACAGCCTCATATACATATACATACATATGCCAGGATGTTTTGACACACCAAATATACAGTATTTATTTTCTATATGTAAAACTTTTATGTTCCATTTCGATTTATTCTCTATAAAACATTAAAGGAACGTAATTTATGGAAAAGTGTTGCTCAGTGCCAGGTTTGATTCTCGGCTGTGCCATGTGACTCCTTGGCTCCTGTGATGAAACAGGTGATCTTGTTGTGACTAGGGGGGAAAAAAAAGATATTTATTAGGCTAACATAGTAACACTCCAGGACATGTAGCTGCCTGTTGTAGGGGTGTGAAAAGACACACTTCATCCTGTCAGACTGGATTTCTGTCATGTGATAGAAAAGAGATCCAGAATATAACAAATTCTAGAGGACCAAATCAGGGGGGTAAAAAAGGTTAAGCAACGATTTCACATTGCAACAACTTGATTAGGATAAAGTTAGACATAGGATCAGGTTCAGTGTTTGTAAATGAGATGGAACTAAATTTAAACACATGATTGTTTTTTTTTTTTGTAATTATACAATTAAGATAATTGAATTCAAATTATTATTTAGTATGTACATAACAAGACACAGTATGACATGGCAGTGACATGCTTAATATTTTCAATTACCAGATAATAAAAGTTTTAAACTAAGAATAAAGTTTGCAACGAAAAATAATAACATAAAAGTGTATACATATAAAAACAAGTATATTCCTGTCTATGCTATATTTCATACCTTTTTGCTTATAGTTTGGTATTTCTTGACATTTCATCTAAAGTCATCAGTATTAATGCTTGTACACACATTGGTCCCAAGCATTTGATCAAACATGACTATTAATTAGATCAAATTAAAAAAAGAATAATAATTATTAAAAAATCAGAATAAACCAAAAAGACATGAATTTGACTTTTAAATTTGAAGTGTAAATATTAACACATGGCGCATTAGATTTCTTTCATATTCCAAATAGTAATCAGGTATATGAAGCTGTAAACAAATAAATGTAATAAAGTATTTTGTGGTAATCAGGCACATTAGGGAATACTGACCTATCCTAATCTAACACACACACACACATCCTCACGCATACACACGTCACCAGGGACTTTGCATGAGTCAGGCCCACAGTGTTTGTCACAGGCTAACGAATGCCACCTGTCACTCACCCCACGCAGGGGCCGTCAATCAAATCACACCCAGGAGAGAGAGCGGGGGGCAGGACCCGCTCGATCTTCTAACAAAGCCATCCTCCCATTGGTGGTTCGCTTACAGTGCCACTACTCTGTTAGAAGGAGTGATGGAGTAGGGCTGATAAGAGAAACGACAAAAGATGGGCTGGAGGTGGAGGGGGAGAATTGATAGCGGAGAGGTGGGACAGCATTGATAACATTCACGCTATGCTAACAGGCCTCCATTTGGGACTGAGGTCTCTGTAAATCCTGTTAGTGCCTTCCAGTGGAGAATAGGAGGGGGGTAGAGGAATACAGTAGTTTTCAAATTTGATCTGATCGATTAGATTCTTAAACTAAAATTTCTTACCAATGACTTGGGTGAAATTATTGGGAAATAGTTTCCCAGTAAAACAGTACACGATAAGCACTGGTTTAAATACTAATGACACAGAAAAGACACCTTTATTTCCTCAAATCACTCTATATACTATCTTTAAACCTGTAAATGTTGCATAGCAAAATTATACATTTCTTGGAGCACTGAATGTGCTCCAAGAAAGTCTGTTTTAGGAAAAAAATGAACAAAAAAATACCTTAATTCATGACCTTCTATTCATATTCTTATAGCAGTGGTGTCATGGCTTTCCAAATAAGCAAATAATATAAGGGATCCACAAGTCAAAACAGGAATTCTGATGATTTGTTTTATTCTAAACTCATAAAACATAAACTGATAAAAACTGACATTTACAATAGAACAGTATGGTAATGAGATGCTTAGCCCAGTTAAACAAATAGTTTAAAGAAGGCTGTACATCCATGAATGTCATGGTGGCATGGAGCACACTGCAGTCGTTCCCTCATTCTTTTTTGTTGCAGGACAATGCATGACCTCATAGTGTAAAACACAGAACTTTCACATTACAGAAACTTGACTGGGATTTATTCCTACAATCCATACACATTCCTGACCTCGCTATAAGTCATTTTCAAATGTTTGGGACATTATAGGAGTTCCTGGGAGGCCAACATTTGAGAAGTGATGTGGGTACTGAAAAACTGTCTCTCTTAATGGTAGCCAAGCATTAGTTACAATTCATATCATGCTCATATATGATTTGCAATATACACTCATTGATTCGATTATTTTAATTTAATTTGATTTATTTATGTTTACAAAATTCCCATCAGACTGCATTTTGTTTTGTGTAGTACAGAGGCTGTATACAGCATATTGCAGTCCTGTATATGAGCCTGCAAAACAGCTGGCATAAGGGGAAGAACCAGACAAAAGTGGAAAAAAAAGAAAAAAAACTTGAAAATTTTATTTTGTCAAGAAACCCTTTGACCTGATATCAAATCAAGCTCACACTATGCATTCAGCATTAAACTTTGAGTGTGTTTCACAGGATTAAGTATTTCCTCAACAGCAATCATGGAACTAACTCGGAAAGAAAAACTAACATGGACAAGGTGTTAAATGTTAAATACTTTCTGTGGATTCCCTTCAAGCTTTTGTTAGCTGATCTTATTCAGTCCAAGACTATAGTCTATCCTAATGACATGCTCCAGCCTTTTGTTATCTCAGTGGTATGCAGGGGCCACTAAATGAAGTCACACCTTTTGGCCACTATCATTATCTGCTCATTAGGCCATACATACTGTGGTCTGTTCTTCTCAATTTGACTTGGCAAGGTCATTCTTTTTCAAGTAGGCTATTTTGAATAGGAGTACAAATGGCAGGCCTCATCAAATTGTTTATTTTATCAAAGACAACTGGTTTAACGAGGTTTACGTACAGATTTATTACTTATTTTTATTAACGCCATAATAATAATTTGATGTTCCTTGGATAGTTGTATAAAGCAGTGAAAAAGACAAGGTCATTTTTTTCACACTGTAAATTAAATCTGGAGATTTTTCTTGTCAGTTTCTAAACAACAACAAAAAAATGTGGCATGTAAAATAAAAAAATAAATCTATTACATGTTAGATGTTACTGTGAATAGTGTACGTTTCTTTTTTTACACTCTTTGCAAACGAGTAACATCCTTTAGGCAAACTGTGTTAACTTGACCTGTTGGAGCTTGAGTAACACCTGCATTGTGTGCAATCAGAGAAAGGAGGAAGAAAAGATAGCAGAGCCATGTGTGATGTCCACAATGGTCGTTGCCTTGAGCTGTTTGTAGTCCCTGATCTTTGCTCACTGTTCAGGCCATTGTACACACTGCTCAAATTTGCTTATGAACATCTTTAATCTCACTCTCTGTTTTTAAAGGATATTTCAAATCCCATTAACAAAGTTGGGTTTTAGACTGTTACATTGTATTCAATATCAAAGAGAAGTAATGTGTATGATCTAAAAAGTATCAAATATTGTTTTTCACACGGAATGTTATTTTCCTAGAATGAATAGCAATTTTTGTTTTCATATTTCAGAATCTGCAGAGGTATGGCCTACGTGTCCTGACTCCACAAGCCATATCCGAATCGCTCGCGCACTTTATTTGGAGCAGAATGCTGAGTTCTTTACAGTTTTCCCGGTGAAACGTGCGCGTGAAATGTGAGCCAGTATATTTGGGCTTGTTTGCTGTGCTTTTCTCCGCAGGGGTTTGAGGCAATGCTATTCGCATGGATGTTTAGGAATTCTAATCTTATCTGCGCCGCTTGAACAATGCCGCATTAGCATCTGTTCTGCTGTCATTATCATATACATTAGTCAACACCTGTTTCACTTAGACCGATTTAATTACAACAACCGAAACGGTGCGCTTTGAACGAAAACAACACCTCGTCTCATCAAAGCACCTCTGCTCACTGCATCCAGTGTAGTTTTCTCATTATGAGCAACCATGCAAACTACATTTTTTGCAACATTTACCTAAAAGCTTCCTCACAACAACAACAACAACAAAATAAACATAAACAAGAATGATAAATTTATTTATTTTTATTTTTACACAAGGGTGAATAATATTAAAAGGGTACACTAAATAGTGTTAATGTTGTATCTTCACCTGTATAATCATCCGTGATTTCGTCTCCTTTTTTAAAATCTTTTTTTAAATTATTATTATTAAACAATATATAATGTTACATATAATGTAACATATAAGGTATATAATTACAGCTGATTAACCAAAGTAAAATATATCACTCTAAATAAATTATAACAAGATAGCATTACAAGTATAAATTATCCCAGTCACAAAAACAGGAAGGTAAATTGTATTTTCGGATATGTGTATAGCTAAATTGTTTGGCTGACTACTAACTATAAATAATAATAATAATAATAATAATAATAATAATAATAATAATAATAGCAGGAATTTGGGGAATTTTGTTAAGATGAACAGGCAAAGAAAACACCGAAAAAACGGCACCAAAAAATCACCAAAATAAATAAAATTGATAAATATTTTTTCTCATTTTATCGGTATGGATGGTCATGTTTAGACAAGTTTATTCCCCTGCTGTTAAAGCGTTACGTTTACGAGTTTACGACTCTGCTTTAGTGCCAGTTTGTTGCAAGGTGTCAGACTCTCCATGACACGGTGTTGTTAATCAAATTCCCATTAATAGTCCTGCTCAGACACAAAGATGAAACAATCTCAGCATGATTCAGAGGGGAAAAAGTTTATTCTAAGGTAATGTGCCGGATTTGTAGGCCTAGTGCTATATTTTATAAAATTAATATTATATATAAATTAACCTCAAGGCAAAACTCCATATATTATTTAAAAGTTTATACATGCAATTATTTACTTATTACATATTTATTTCTAACCTAGCCATATTTATTTCGAGCATAAACCCTGCACAATATATGGTTACAATATACATGTTTAATATATAGGCTACATTTATATTTGTAATGCATTGACCACTATCATCACCTAAATGGTATCCTGCAAGAGAGCCTTATCTCCAATAACGTGAATTTCAAATGAGGCATTACTGTTTATCTCTGGCACAATGCAGATCGCAGGGCCCAGATAAGTATCGTGTGTTTAATGGCTTTTTAGAGGCCGTTAAAAAGGAACAGCGGAATTCTCCTTTGAAGGGATTTCAGTCCTAGTGAAAGCTCACGGGATTTTGGAGTACAACCTGTCAGTCATGTCAGTAAGCCCCGCCCCCTGGTGTGCCTCCCTCTATAAAAGCGGTCTGGTGCGCTCAGAGAGTGATCACTCCAACTCCAATGCTCAGGTTTTAAGGATGCCTGCTTCTCCAAACGGATTTGCTCACTATTTTGTGGACAGAAGCGTCTCCATGTCTGCTGGATATCAGATGCTGGGCTGTGCGCCGGGGGTCCAGCAGCCTCCTCCTCCTCACCTTGCTGCCATGGCCGTGCCTTTTTCAGGAATACCGGGATACACTTTCATTCCGTTCCCACATTCTGGACACATGTCGCACATGGTAAGTTTTAACATTGAAGTTGAAACTGTACA
The DNA here is from genome assembly GCA_030068275.1 of Clarias platycephalus. Taxonomy (NCBI): domain Eukaryota; kingdom Metazoa; phylum Chordata; class Actinopteri; order Siluriformes; family Clariidae; genus Clarias; species Clarias platycephalus. The sequence goes on along the minus strand of JAQQZT010000015.1, from coordinate 19,273,146 downwards.
CAGTGAATTTCCTCATTTGTATTTGCTAGACACATGTGCAAGTGTGATTTAGGATTCATTTGCCTGAAGTAATGTTATTGTGATTCGTATGGTTTTTACGCACGGTACAAATAAACAATGCAAAGATTTACTTAAAAACTTACTTTTAAAAAAAATGTACACCACTAAACTAATGTATTATCTGTCTTTTTTCCCCCCAGGGGAGCTCATACGACTTGAAATCCGCATCCCCTTATCACCAGGCTCTGCTGAGCCGCGGCAGTGCGTATTTCTCCCCGTACAGACCGGTGGTCGCGGATGAGCCCGGACGGGTGGCCAAGGTGGCGAGCAGGGAAAGCACCGGCGCGCTGAAAGCCTGGCTCAGCGAGCACCTGAAAAACCCTTACCCCACCAAGGGCGAGAAGATCATGCTGGCCATCGTCACCAAGATGAGCCTGACGCAGGTGTCCACCTGGTTCGCCAACGCGCGCCGTCGCCTCAAGAAGGAGAACCGGGTCAGCTGGGCGTCTAAAGCCAAGAGCGATGAAGATGAGGAAGCTGATGAGAGCGAGGGAGAAGAAGAAGATGATGATGATGATGGCTCCTTGCAGAAAGATCGATGCTCGGATGACGAGGTTGACATCGATCCCCAGAGTGTTGATGTTGATGCTGAGGAGCAGGAGAGCGCGTCCCCGCGCCCGGGTGACGCGCGCCTAACGGAAGAGCTCGAGCGCACCCGGGTCCAGGAGCAGGGTGACACATCCGGCTCCGCAGCAGTTACGAGCGGAAGCAGCGAGGCTGGGTGCGAATCGGCGAGTAAGGAGTGTAAAGTAAGTGCAAATGGACAGAAACCGAAAATCTGGTCTCTAGCAGAAACAGCCACTTCCGAAACTCCAGTAAAGAAAAGCAACGAGCATTGTCAAGATTTTAGCAAATGGTGGGCAAACTGGGCGTCCAGGAACAGCTACTTGCCTCCAAACTACTCTGCACACTTCCTTCAACAGAGTTAGTTAACCTGTTAATGCAACTCATGCAATGCAGATGTTTGCACTTTTGAACTGTTACACTGCTACACCCCGAGAGCTGAACTCTGTGCTGAACTTTTTATATCTATTTTTTGGACCCTTTAGTCCTGACGTTTACAGTCAAGTGATGCCTGGTTTTAAACCAAACGAGCTTGAGATTCTTGTAAATAAATTGTAAATTTTATTTTGTTGTACACAATGTAAATTATAAAATGCCTTTACATGACTATGATTAATTATTTTTGCTAAAATAAAACATCTGGGAATGAAACATCTTGGTCACGTTTGAATGAAATGCATTTCGTAGAAAGTTAATAATAATAATAATAATAATAATAATGATGATGATGATGATATAGGATAACCATGTAATTTATATTGTTATCAACAGGATGGATAAATAAGGCACAGATCTATGCATGTTTAAATAAAAGCAGACAAGACTAAAAATAAATTATAATATTGTATAAACAGGATTTCAGGTCATCTCTAAAACTCTGGGGGGTGTTTTGGTTGGTGTTTTGCTTTCATGTTTTGTGGGAAAACACCACCATTAAGGGATTTGCATATCTACCGTTGATCTGTTAAAACAATCCAGTGAGGATTAAGAACACAAACTGTTTCGTCTTGCTGAGTGATAATTAAGACCATTATCTGCTTTAAATCTGCCAGGCTGGTGACAGACCCCCTCTCTTTTTTCCCCACTTTTTTTTTTTTTTAGACATTAAAGCTCATCAAAGAAGGAATCAAGTGGAATTTCCCAGGGCAAAAAAGACATTCCTGTAATGTAATTCATGCAATGCATGTAGCTACCGCACAATACACACATGCATATTCTTTGCAGATGCTTACTATAACATTTATAGAAATACTTAATATATTTATTAACATAGTTAATTAATAGTTACACTTCTAGAAATAAATGAACCAAACCTCGTTGAGGTAGAAATCATCAAAAAGGCATCAATGTAACATATCATTTAATCTTAATCCTTAAATGTGTAGTCATTTCTTGAAGACAGTAAAATAATAATAAATATAAATATAAATAAAAAAAGACATATAGCTATATTGAAAAAAAAATCTTTGAACCCTAATATGTTTGAAATAATTATATTGTTATTGTTATTATTATTATTATAATTATTAGGTAAAATGTGCATACTAAAAGTAAAAATGAGGTACTCTTAGTGATCTACCTTGCACTACAATTCTTATATCTGAGAAGGTATGGTGCAAAATGAGATAAATAAATTGTGAATTAGCATGTAAAGTGCAAACAAAAACATGTAAAAAAAAAAAAAAAAAAAGTTACTCTTAATATCACAATAGATTCTTAACCATTAAACTAAATTGATAATTTAATGTATTAGTTGCTTCAAAGGTGCCCTTTGGCACATATCACACACAACACACACAAACACATCAACAGGATTAAGTCACAGGAAAACCTTTTTTTTTTTAATCTTGAAAGAAGGGGGTCAGGGAAGACCTCTGCAATGTTAGTTATTCAGGTCTCCATGTAAATTCAATCCTGGCCCTCTAATCCTGGGATAATGAGAAAACTCCTGGGTGCTAAAAACAGAGTTGGTTTGAAATGCGCAGGCTCCCTTTGGCACTCGTGCATGGCAAAGACACTGGGTTTGGTAACCCACCTAGTCCTGGTTTCTTACAGGTGGCCCAGATGAGATGTGATCCTAGTCTTAACATGACTGCCTGAGGACTGGGGCTTTAAATGGTGGGAAAATAAAGGGAAATGTTATCATTCTATTCCCGAAATATGGGTTTACTTTACTCAATTTGTTGTCTGCTTTGTTGACACTTTGTTGATCATACAGTACATTAGAAGTTGTTTTGTATAATTTAATTATGTAATTTTATTTTAGCAAGCTTTCTAAATGTTAAAGAATCATTTATATTGTCATTTGGAAAGTTTAGTATTACTAAATTTGTCCTAGAATCATAAAGACATTTTAGCACTCATTTGAGGACAACTACCTTGACTTCATCATGTCATCATCATTCACCTTCAGTATCCACTTTATCCTAATAAGTGTTGCAGTGGATTTATGAGGTTAAACTAAACCTACAGTATATTTCACAGTAACACATTTTCTAATAATAAAATGCTTTCCTATAATCCAATTTTGTTTTCTTGCCAATCAGTTATCTTCAGGAAACATTTGATCATGTTAAAGGCTGGATATAAAAGTGAGAGTCTAGAGCTTATTCTTTGAAAGGAGTCAGTTCAAGGGCCCAATCTGAAGTCAACAGTTAGACCAGTTGTGAACATATTTTACTTGCTGACCCATCCACTAGAAATTATGCAGCAGAAATTTTTATATTTGGGGAATTCATAAGGTCCACACAGATGGAGTACTGTAAATCCCGTATTTAATCTTAGCAGTGAAATCAAGTGCAGCCATTAAAAAAACATCATGTAAATTTATTCATATGAGTTAAAAAAACATATACAGTACTGTGAAAAAGTTTTTAGATCTTTTTAGCATTGTTTATCAGTTAAAAAAAAGAAATGCAATTTCATTATTATTAGACCATTTTCCTCACACAGAACATAAGAGAAGTATGTGAAAAAAAGCAGAAAAAATTGTGACAAAGTGTTTACAGATTTTTCAAAATGCTTAGAAAACCTGTATATCTGTTGATATTCTCATACGGAATGTAAACACTGCCCGGTTTAAACTGATATGAACTATATGAAACGTTTGAGGTCAAAGAGCTGTCATAACAAATATTGACTGCTTGGTTTATTGATTTACATTTCAACATAGTAGCATACATTTAGTATGCATTAAAGCATTTTTTAAAAACACATTGGCTTTACAGCATGCCTAAAATATATCCTGAGACAGGATATATTTTGAGACAGATTCAGATGTGCTCCTGTCTATTCCTATTCCTGCTGTGATGTTTAAGACAGGAAATTTAGTAACACAGCATGCAGTTGTACAAGTAGACTGTGATTTTAAACAGCACTCTCATGTGGAGGAATCCTTGTGGGTATTCTTCTATTCATCCATTTGTCTATACCACTTATCCTGTGTAGTGCTGCAGAGACACTGGGTATGTTCTCAAGTGTTATGAGTTGACCCACTGTACCAGAAAACACACACTCACAAATATAACTGAAGAATCAGACACATTTTTGATTATATAAGTATTATAAAAAAAAAAACACTTGTTTCATGCAAATACACTAAATAAGGAATTTATACAGAAATTAGAATGGCAGACATAAACCAAAGTTTTTTTTTTTTTTCCATTTTATGTTACATGATCAAATATGTGCACAATTTACAATATCAACATTCCATTACAAAGAGAACTAGGACAAAACAAAGAAACAAACAAATGAACAAAAAAGTAGTGCAATCCAAACCCTGGTCTGTAATTCTCATACAAACTGATTTAATCTCCCCAACTTCCAGTCATGATGTCATGCTAACACTCTTTAAAGTTGTGCTAACTGAAAATACTTATACTATGTGTGTAGTAAATACAAAATCAGCAATTAGAAGCTGTTTGTGTTTTGAACGGTGTTGCATGTTACACCACATTACACATTCAATTTAATTCACATATCAAGAGCAGCATGACATTTCAAACAGCACTTGCTAACAGTGTTAATGCACAAATTTTAATTTTTGGTACGACAGCATGAGTTCATTACAAATCGTCTGAAAATTCTTCTGGTCCCGTTTCAGTCTGGGAAAGGAGTGAAGATTTACTGTGGTCTTGGATGACAGGCATTCCATTTTCAGACACGCCCGGGGTTAAGGGAATATCGAGTTTTAAAAGATCCTCAGTGTCCTCCTGTGGCTGATTTATAGGCTGCACAGGTTGTTCAACCTCTGTGTCAATTTGAACAGCTTGATGGGTATTTTTTATGCACAAAGTTGGACAACCCTGTAACTGGACAAGAAACGCATATGAGTTAAAAAATGGCAGCATTTTAAAAGTTTTAAAAAATATAAGTGAAAAGTGAAAAATAGAAGTATATATCCGGATTATAAAAATATATCCGGATAAGTAAAAAACATTTTTGTACCTCTTGCACAAAGGATAGAGTTTCTGTTTTGCCTGTTTTCAATGAAATAAAAGTTTTAATTTGAGTCAACAGTCTAGATTACTTTTTACATAAATTCAGATACATAGAAAGAGTATGTGTGTTTGTGATACAGTCATATATGCATTACCTTTTCTATAGAGAATGTAGCCTACAACTGTCAAAACCAGCAGCAAGAACAACAGCACAGTAACACCGATAGCTGTGGCCGTGCCATTCCCCTTCACCTCCGCTAAAAAAAGTCAAATGTCAAATGTCAAAATTTCATTTATTAACTCTATTTAATATGTCTTAGCAACATATTTTCAAAAATTCACATAATTAAAACCTCACATCTAAACTCACAATGTATTACTATTGCCTCAATTTGTCCATATTTATTAGTCCAGCAGAGCTTTAAGAGGAGCACAGCTTATTGTACCAAGACCATTCGTTACATCAGTGGTGATGGCTGAATTACTTACACTAGACAGTTCAACTTAAAGTTCATTAGAGACACTGCAGCTGTGTGTTTGTGCCTTTTTTAGAAGTATGACACATAATAAAGGAAGTGATACTAAATTAGGGACATCTCCAGGTCTGTTGTTTCCACCCATTTTTCATTTCCCTAAGTCTACACGACACCACTCTGGCCAGATGCCTATGCATTGATGTATGGGTGACATGTGATTTGTCATATGACCTTAACAAACCAATTAAGGTATAATGAATATATCTGTACATACCACAGGTTCTGTCAGATATTAAAGAGCCTGGACCAACTTCTTTGAATCCTGAATTACATCTGTGAAAGGTATAGAGAGAATGTGAAAATATATCCAAACAACTTTAATTCAATTCAATTCAATTTTATTTGTATAGCGCTTTTAACAATAGTCATTGTCGCAAAGCAGCTTTACACAATCAAAATAATTATTT
>JAQQZT010000015.1:19250319-19267037 GCA_030068275.1 Clarias platycephalus | reverse complement strand
GATTGTCCCTGGTGAGCAAGCCGAGGGCGACAGTGGCAAGGAAAAACTCCCTGAGATGGTAATAGGAAGAAACCTTAGAGAGCCTAGTACAACATCTTTAGAGCCTAGTATTTTGTTTAAAAAAAAAAAAAAAAAAAAAAAATATATATATATATATATGGCAGTTTTATAATAGATTTGCACTGTTAAAATGTGTTTGATGAAAACCACTCTAACTAGAGCTAAGAGATGAACATAATAGTATAAATGAGATACAGTACATAATATACAAATATTAAGCAAATAATATTCTGTTAGAGATATGTAATATATAATTGTAAGAAATTGTAAACATACTTTGTCCAAGGTGTACAGGTTGATGCTGACTCATGGTCAGAAAATGTCCCATCAGCGCAGGGTGCACACACTGTGTCTAAATTTCTGGTGGCTATAAGGACCAAAACATCAGTATAAGATCTCCTGTAACTTGTTTTTATAATTCCAACAAATTTCACTTGTTACTTGTGACAAAAATGACAATATTAAACATTTCTTCCTTAACAACTCTCGATTTTGTATTATTTCTCTAATTGAATGAGGGACTTTTTTGACACCATGTATTTAAGTAATTAAAATGGTGCTTTAAGTCAAATATACTAAGAACTAAATTAATTCTATTTAATCACGCTTTCCATGTCTCAATTATTACTGTTGCTGCACGTACACTAAAGTCTGCTGCAAGTACACTCCATCAAACTACATTTTGAAGGTGTGTATCAACATGAAGTTATAATGTGTAATATGTAACAGCAGCATTTTATGTGAAGTACAAAGCCATGAAAATAATTATTTTACGGTCTTTCTTAAAATCTGCCTAAAACAGGTAACAAAATAATTTGATTAAATGGATTACGTATTCAGACTATAACAACAAAATAGAAATAGAATAACAAAATATAATAATTATTATAAGGGCAGTTCCATGCAGCATTATGGATGTTAATCATATTGGTAAACAAAAAGCCTCATAGATGGACAAGCTTAGTATCAGTGAATTAATTTGCATAACTTTTAACAGAAGGTAAAACACAAAAAAACCCTCAAAAAAATTTACTTCCTGAAAATATATAGCATTTTATCAGTGTTATGGATGTGACGTTAAATGGACAAATGTGTATGAGAGAGTACAGGCTTCCTACAAACTCTATGAATTTTGAGGACAACTACAGAAAGCATAATACACTACCAGTCAAAAGTCTGAACACACCTTCTAACTCTGTCCTTCCTGTTTTTTGTGACATTTGTGCATTGCATGCTTGATTAGTGAATTTGAAACAGTTTTAAGAAAGCCAACTAGGATATTAAATCAGTGATTATTGCTGACTTCTTTCTGGTCTTTTTTAAGTTAATGTTCAGTAAGCTTGTATGTAGTAACAGATGTAGCCTGTTTTTGACTATCAGTATGGTTTGGTGAGAACCCAATTAATTGTGCCTACTTTTTTTCTCATGGTAAGATGCATGGAATTGCCCTTGTAATTCGAGATGGCTCCGTCATATAACACACACCATATGTAAAGTACTTACCATTTAGAATTTTTTCGCCTGGCTTGCATACTGTGTTTTTTACACATGAAACACATTCTCTGTCAGCACAGTGATGGTCAGGCACACACTCACATGGAGATAATTTAAAAATGCTTGGTGTTGATTGTTGTAAATTGAGGTCTGTTCAAATAAAAAAGGAAATAGATAAATAAAACATGAAGAGCATCTTATTAAGAGCATCTGTATTAATATAATATTATAACAAACTAGAGACAGGGACATAGGCAGTGATTTTCACTGATCATTACTGCTTACAGATTGATTAAATTTGTCAATGTAGACTCACTGGGATCGCAGTATGGTTGGCGTTTGCATTGAGAGTCCTTAGTGTAATCAGCCTGATATTCCCCTTCTTTACAGGATTCACACACTGGATCCTTACAGCTCGAGACTTGGTTCATTCTTTTACCTTGTAGACAGTTAGTAAAATTTAGTAATCCCAAACATAAATACAGACTTATTTAAATTCACAATAGAGCAAATAATCTAAAAATAGATCTTACCTGGTTCACACATCATGCAGCACTCATCACCCTTCTGATAATGTCTCTCATCATAGCAGATTTCTGCACCAACAACAGACAAAACCTATAAAATATTTTGACACCAGTCAAGTATCAGGATAAACTTTTATATCATATATCAACATACACATATGAACAGTCTGACAGCAAAATAGATATACTGTAAAGCAACAAGTTTTAGAAGCTGGTCGAAAATATCTTGTGCATTGTTTCTTTGAGTCACAAGGATTTTTTGAAACAAATGCCAAAAATGTATATAAAAATTGTTTTGGTTATATCAGCATGAATTTCGGATGATTTTGCAGAACATTATAACTTAAATTGCTACAGTTTTGTTCCAGTGGATAAATTAGCATCTAACCACAAACCAAGTTCATCTCGTTGTGTATCTCATGTCTCTTGGACATAAAGCGATCATGCTTCCTGTTGTAGCATCATCATCTCTATGCTACATTTATTAGTGAATCATGGCTAGCACATGCACCAACCAATGTTAAGAATTATGTAGTAATTTTTAACAAAAATGTTGTGACAACCACGTGTGCATTTGGACAATAATTTGCTGAAAGTCTTGAAAATTGTGTTAATTTCATCTTGCTGTCAAACTGCTAGTATGCACTGGGGCAAAATGGTTTTCCTCCAAAACCAAAATTCAAGATAATACAAGGGCTAAACAGCACCAAGTACACTTCCACCGTAATACCACAACAAGAATCATATACCTAACACACTAACGTTAGACAGCTCTAACGTTATTGTCCTTAATCGTTAACTGTCGTCAAAGTTAACTGTTGTTTTTATTTAAATAGATATTGCGTCCAAATTTTTTTGTGAAACACCCCCATAAAACCACAGATACACTTCCTCTTATGCCTAACAGGGACAGTCATGCTCATCTTTACTTCTCTATTCGATTCAGACCAGAGCACTTACAATACATTTTAATCAAACTGATTTAAGACGCACTTGATCCCATAACAAGTTTTGTGATCATCAAAATAAAAGTCATTAACTTTAAGAAAGTTCAATTTATTATATGGTTGAGTATATGCAGGCAGAGGCAACAAGGGATTAAATTAAGATGCTCTCTCTCAAACTCCTTCCATTATGTGCAAAATAGTCAGAAAGACTCAACAAATCCACTACCATATAAAAATAGATGTGTTCGAAATGTGTTCAGTGTTCGAAATCTCTTTTTCCTAAAACATACTCACAGGTCACCTTCTTTCTACGTCACTTGAGTGTTTCTCATATTGAAGACTTAACTACACTTTTTAACTACACTCCATTCCTACAAGAAAAGATTACTTTGATTTATACCTTTAAAATACTTATCATGAATCTTCTAGGTGGGTGAAAGTTATTATAACAGGTAAAGAGGGGACTACATCTGAAATAGGACGTTTTATTAATGCATATGGGAGTGATGGTCAGGGGTTCACAAACCTTTGGCTATATAGTGCACAAACAGTGGTGTAAAACTTGACATTAAGTGACCCTGATCCTAGGAACATGCCTCTACATGCTGAAGTAGGCTAAAATTAGAGGGTATGAATTAATTATAAATTAAAAATTATAATCAAAAATTAAAATGTTAAAAAAGGCTTGTTGAGGCAAGTTTCACCAGCTTGGTGACATTATCTGGCTATACTTTGGACTACACAATTTAAGGAGATTACACTGGTATCTACCACATAAGTCCTGAAATACCAAAGACAGGTAGAACAACACAAGAATCAGCTTTTCAGAATGGGGATGTAACAGTTAAAGTTGGGCACTGAACTCTCTTATTCTGAATTTCAGGAAAAAAAAGTGAGGAATTTAATGAGCATTCTTTGTCGCCTATTATGCTTATAATGTCCACAACCATTAACAAAAGTGATTTTATGGAACGGCAATGTGAATATAATAGAATAAGAATAATCTTTCATTGCTTCTGACATCCTCTGCATTTTCTGGGGCATTCCATGTCCTTGCTATCACCTTATACACAGTCCACATTACAGATATTTCTTATACATGTTACACACACACACACACACACACACAAACACCAATCAGCCATAACATTAACACCATTGCCAGGTGAACTGAACAACATCAATCACCAACTACACAATAAGGATCACAGTGGCCAGTGGGGACCAAAGGCCGGCCGATCACCAGTTGCACAATTAACCAAAAAGTCAGCCTTGCCCATGGAGCACTGTCCTCCACCATGATTCTTGATCAGACCTGATACATGATCAGATCTCCCAGTCTGATCAAGAACCCACCAGACAAACAAGTGCAGTCCATAGAGGCCCCACCCCACAAACTACAACCTCAGACACCACAGCACACCCCCAGATGCCCTGCAGAGCCACACCCAAGGGGCACAAGGGGAACCCAAAGCACTTGTAGATTTACAGTTAAAGATTTTAATGGTATGGTTTGCCACGCCCACTGAAAATGACGTAACGCTTTTATTCCCAATCTCTGCTTTAGTAGATCAGTGAAATACTGTAAGTCATATCCAGGGTAACATACAGAGGATCAATCTTTATCAGCAGTATAATTTGTCAGTATTTTTTTTTTAATGTCCGCAATATATATTATGGACTTACATGTACTGTAAAAAAGTGAAACAATGATCTGTGTAAACAGTCTGCGGTGTCTCAACGGAAAGTCCCGAATATTCTTACAGATCTGATAGCATCCAACCGCAAGGGTCTCTCTATCTCAATCTCTTTCTCAAAACAACATAACCCATTAACAGCATATTACCAGATTTCCATAGCATTAATAAACGTTATTGTGTCTGACTGAGGTGTAGCTTATAGATAATGTTGATTTAACGCTACGCTTATATATAACGCTGCGTCAAGAAAACGAAACCGAAACTCAGTCAGCAAGCGTAGAGGACGATTATTATGTTTATTAATACCAATAACCAATAAAACCCATACATATCATCTTCTGTACTATGATAAATATAAGCAGTTTTTACAAATGAAATAAACAACCCACGAATACGGATATCGTATACTGCGCAGTTTAAAACAACGAGGGTTGCCAATAATAATGCGCAACACTAGAAACGTACTTACCAAAAAAACGACGACGCTTCGAAAATGCATTTTTTGCTCTTTAATGGTGAGTGAAAGCAGCTAAAGGTTCTCTGAGGACACAGCGCGCGGTTATGAAGTAAAAAACCGTCAGTGTCTTTCAGTTGAGTTGTTTGCTGGGACACGCCCCCTTCGCGCGAGCTGAAGGGGATTTCTGCGCCCCTCCCTGTCGAGACCACGTGACTCTTTACCCCAAAGCTCATCATTCCCAGAAAGCTTAGGTTATTTTCTTGTGTGGAGTTTGGCTGAGAAAATGTTAACATTTAATTCCCATGTTTCTTTCCAGGTGAACATGCTACTCTCTGCGGAATTTCCACTAAGTGTTTGATCCTTCCCTTTCCCCAAAAAACAGCCAAATCTTTAAGACCACCTTTCTAATATTGTCTAATTCTCTCTTGTGCAACCAACACAGTCTTAACCCAGCAAATCCTTTATTCTTAAATCCATCCATCCATCTAGGAACCACTGTAGTCCAACTAGGGACCAAGGATGCCAACGTTGATTTCCATTGTATTTATTCCCTTGTTACAACAATGGTAGGACTTCTGGTCAACATTCACACATGCTTTCACACTACGATAATTTGGGAATGCCAGTTAACCTAATCTGCATGTCTTTGGACTGTGGGAGAAAACCACAGTACCCGGAGGAAAGCCAGCAAGCACAGGAAGAGCATGCAAACTCTATGCACACAGACACGAAGTGGGAATTGAACCAGGATCCTAGAGTTGCAAGGGGACAGTGCTAACCACCTGTAACCGAGCATAAGCAATTTCCCTCTGGGATTAATAAAGTTATTTGAATCTTGAATCTTGAATCTTGAAGCTACCAGGCGGCTGTATTCTTTAATGCAAATCCTTAATTCCGGTATGCTGCATAGATCAGCCTGGTTTGTCCAGCACAGCTCACAAATACAATCTGGTTGAGATTTTCAAAATTTAGAGCCTGCATCAATGCCTTGACCTCACTCACTCATTCTCACTTATTGCCTATACCAATTTATCCTGTATACGCGGGGGGTCTGGATCCTATCCCAAGAGATTTAGGGCACAAGGCGGGGTAAACCCTGGACGGGGTGCCAATTCATCGCAGGACACACACATACCCCCCCCCCCCCACTATGGGAAAATTTGGGAATCTTTGCATGTCTTTGGACAGTGAGAGGAAACCGGAGAACCCTGAGAAAACCCACCAAGCATGGGGAAAACATGCATACTCCATGCATACAGACACGAGGCTGGAATCAAACACGGACCCTGGAGGTGCGAGGCAACAGTTCTAACGACTAAGTCACCATACTGCCCCACTATGAACTCAATGTTACCTATTCCTGAACAAAGGCTGCTTTAAGAGGACATTCCTACTTGGGAATACCATTCCCATAAAGAGGTGTACTTCTTCTATAACATTATTTAGGTTGGTTGTATGTGTCAAAATTACATAAATGCCTGGATCCAACATTTCACAACAGAACATTGTCTGGAACATTCCACTGCCTTTGGCTCCCTCCCATAGTGCATCCTGGTGCTATCTGTTCACCATATAAGTAATGCACATACAACAGTAGTTCATCAGACAAGACCACATTCTTCCATTGTTCAGTTCTGATGCTCGTATGTTTTTTTTAAAAGTTGGTTTTCTTGATGGACAGGTATCAGCATTGGCAACCTGACCTGCCATTTTGAAGATGCTTTTGATCAGTCACCTAGCTGTAGCTAACTGTAATTTTTGGACCTCTACAGTCCTTTTCAAATTTACTCAGCTCCTTAAGCTTGCCTATTTGCCTTACACCCAGCACAACTTTGAGAACTGCCTGTTCATTTGCTACCTAATACTGTATATCTCATTCTATGACAGGTGCCACTGTAAAAAATATTGTCCAAAAAAATCTACTTATTCTGGTATGACCAGTATTCCCAGTATTCCTCCAAATCCACTGTCACTCTGACCTTACTGAAGGTGAACGAATTTATGAAAAAATCATTTAGGACTTGCTCAGTATTTACGGTATAATAATTTTACTGGTGGCATTGTGGAATTGTAGTTTTGCCCTTTATCAATCCCGAGCTAAGTTACTGTCTGTGTGGGATTTTACATGATCTTGCATTTTCAACAAGTGGGATTACTTTGATTATACTCTTAGGGAGTTTTGTCTTAACTCCCTACAACATGCTGTGGATTAGGTACTCAATATTACTAAATTACCAAAAACTAAATATTTCCTAAGTTGAAATGACTGCATGAACGTGTGAATGCATGGTGACCTGAATGCATCCTGGTGCCCGTCTTACAAGTGTTTCTCTGGATAAGAATAAGGATAAATCACTTACTAAGGATGAATGAATGAATAAATGATTTAGGACAGGCACTATTCACAGGTTTTTCCCCCTCCCAAAGAATGTGGACCAGCTTCTCTAAATGTGCCTTAGGTGTGCCCTATGCTGGACCCAACCCTGACATATTCCTGCCTTATACCCAGTTTTCCAGGAATAGGCTCCATATCCACTGTGACCTTGGCCCAGATAAAGTGCTTAATGAAAAGGAATGAATGAACAACGTCATGTCACGGTATTTTATCACCGTATTAGATAAGAAACTGGCTGTTTGAGCCTGAGCTCTGAACTGACGTTTGCCTAGTTTGTGATTTAATACTGAAGAAAATGATATTATTCTGTTAGCATTCTTTATCACAGTGTGCCATCCTGACAGTACATGTTCTCACCCTATCATCTAATGTGAATATAATGAATCATTTATTAAATGAAACGTTTTATGATTGTCCCTGACACTTACTGTATGTTTCAATTTCTTTATCTTCTTTTAGTGTTTATTTTTAGAACTCACCACAAGTGACAATAGCAGTGTTGCCCCATTGTGTATCTTACATTTTTTTCTGGACTTGCTTCAGAGTCCGATAGTAGGCTATGTATTCATATTCAATACACTGTAGCCACTGTTATGTTTCCAATTTCAAATAGAATATTTTTATCAATTAATCTTTCCTACAATAACTGAATAAGTACACCAAACAACAAAATAAAAATGTTTTTTTTTCTCTTTAAGGCATTTCTTTTTAATTGTACTTGTTTCCTGCCCCAGTAACACACAATATATTTTATCACATATTTAAACAAATTTAGTAACAATTATTCAAGAAGGAGGTGAATCCCATTTTTGTCAGTATTCTCAATAAATATTACAGCTGTAACAACTGTGCGTCAATTTTCAAGAAGCAGTATGGAATTTCCCCAGTCTGATGAGGAAGTTAAAGAAGGCTTTCTGCTTCAGTACTTTTAGGGACATACCTAATTGTTCAAGCATGTTTTTGAGCATGTAATAAACTGAGATATAATCTTTACATTTGTCTTAACCAATTAGACTCAGCAGAAGAATGGTATAAACAACGGTCAAATCAATCGGCCCTCCATGTAGCCTTAAGTGGCGATAACTTTATAGTTATCCTTTTTAGTAGAACATAGTGACACACACATACAAAAAAAAAAATCCTACTTCCCAAATGCAAAGCAGAATAACTTACTGTTATAAATACGTCATCAGCATATCTCAGTTCAACTCTGCAGATTTGGTGCTTTAAAAAAAAATCCCTCCAGAAGTTTCGGATTCTGCCTAGTATTTCCAGCATAGCCACAATAGATACTCATTTGTAGCCATGGGTTATAAGGAAATAGGAGTGATACCATATGATAAATGAGATGATGATAAATGTAGTATGTCATACTGAATAAGGGCATTCCATGTAAATGTAAAGGGTCCTTTTTGCATAGTTTTTGCCCTCTGAGAGTTCTGAGACAATGAATGAATTTGTGAATACTCAAAATGTTTGATTTTGAATGAGGTCCTTTCCAACAAAATTCAAGAAATTTGGTCAAAAGAAATTACAATGTATTTCCTGCAGGTTTTTTTTTTTTTTTTTTTTTACATTGACAAGCTTTGGGTTGAGCACATCTCTTTTTAGAAAAATATGTAGGAAAAATAAAAGCTCTCTTAAATTTTTTGTGGTTTATTGAACTTTTAAACAATTAATCTATTTACTGTGTACTGTATATGTATATATCAAAAGTGAATGTGTAAGGATTGCATTTGAAAATGCTTCAAAAACTGATTCTACAGCATGCAAAAATACTAAGATATACTCTGGTGGAACTCTTCGATGGCAGGCTGTAAAAGGTTAAGGTCATATACTGTATTATTTTGACATATAATTTTTTTTTTTATATACATAATTAAGAAATCCCACAGGATTTTTTTTATTTAGTTGATGTTAGTGAGATGGCTAGCATCAATACTGATCATCTGAAATTCTGTCAAGCTAGCTTACTTTAGGTAGATCTATTGTTAGCATTGGAGATAAGAAACATTTGGTTTAAAAATTCTAAATCCTTGTAGTACATATGACTTGTGTCAAGTTAAGCAGCATCATAGCCAGACTTCTTGGTGAGGGAGGATGACATTAATGACAAAAACCTAGCCTCTAACAAAATTAAGTTGAAGCTATAGTGAACTGTAAAGTAAGTCTTCAATTGGTTGATGTTTGACCACAAATCAGTCTTCCAGCATACCAGCTAGCAACTTGTTTGAAGTAGTATACAATCAATTATGGTGTTCAATTCAACAGTTTTTCCATGTGAGGATCAACATTTTAGGCCCAGATACAAAAAAATTGTACAAAGCATTACTTCTTTCTTGGTCATTTTCTTCTTTTCCCCAGTTTTTATGTGGAAAACAAGATCACCATGTGGGTCATACATTTCTGATACACAGCTACTATCCACCTTTACCTCAACAACATCTTGAAAGTATTGAAAAGATTTTAATTCCCTCGTGTGCTGTTTCTCCCCCACTGAAAATGTTAATACAGTGAGCATGGGTCAGTGAGATTCCATTCCCAAAGGGCCTCAATTAGTTATTGTGGCAGTTCCTAATTTTGACCACAAGGTGCAATGAAAACTCTGTGGAGTTACATGGAGCTGTGAAGATGGCTTAAGATCACAAAACATATAAAAAGATGAGCAATGTGATGCAACATCATTTTATATCTGTTAAAAAAAGTAAAAGTTGGTAAAAAAAAAAAAAAAAAAAGTATTTAAATGGAATTTAAACTGTATGCTGTTTTGAAAAAGGACTTGAAATGAGCAGATGGCTAGATATACACCACAAAGCTTTAACTCATTAACATGTTGAAACATGTTACTGGAACAATAGTAATAGTCCAGTATTTTTCAGATGTGCCTTACAGCACAGTCAATTTTTTTCCCCGCATATCCCAGTTAGGAAACTCGGGTCAGAGCACACAGTCAGGCAGCTTACAGGTTAAGGGTTAAGGTTATAGCGACGTTTGAGCCAACACTGCCCTGACAGGCATATTGAGATAACCAACCAATATGATAAGAAATAGAGATATCTAACACTTTTTACATTATCATTCAGAGTAATACTCATAGTTCCTCATATGGACTGACTACACCCAAAGACCTTTCTAAAGTAGAATAAACAGAAAAAACCCTTCTTCTACTGCTAGCCATACAAGGAACATTAACAAAGTTAATCATTTTCTCTCATTACCAGGCTCCAGTACCTCAATGACTATTTGTTTTTTAACTTCTACACCTGTATTCTGGGATGATTTATAACCTCAGTATTTGGAGTTACCCAGATGAGGAGGGGTTCTTTTGAGTCTGATTTCTCTCTAGTTTTCATTTTCATGTTGACTCAGGGATTTTTTTTTCCTTTTTTACCATTTGCTTTGTGACAATTGTTAAGAGCAGTATAAAAATAAAATTGAATAGAATAAATTATTTTTTTTAACTAAATGTATACATGTGTCTAATAATGTGTATTCTTGACCCTGGTATAATTATTTTAAAAAATGAGATTACTAATAGGGTACTCTGGTTTCCTCCCACAGTCCAAAGACATGTAGGTTAGGTTAATTGGTGTTCTCAAATTGTCTGTAGTGTGTGAATGAGTGTGTGTACTGTATGTCTGTGTGCCCTGGGTTGGATTGGCACCTTGTCCAGGGTGTACCCTGCCTCGTGCCCTAAGTCCCCTGCGATAGGCTCCAGGCCCTCGGCGACCCTGAATACAGGATTAAGCGGTAATGATGATGAGTGAGAGAGTGAGTCACCATTTGGAAAGTCACCATTCCAAAATTGTCGGGTTACATCAAGCAAAGACAACAACTAAGAGGATAAGAGGCCTTCAGCGCATTATCAATACCTGACAGGATAGTGCTGAACCATGAACTTTGTGGAAGAAATGTGGTCATAAACAAAAAATCACTTCAATCACTTAAAATGGAGATGGTGAAGTTGCATGGTAAAAAGATCAACAGTAAAAAACATGCTATGTTTAATAATGAAAGTAAGAGCATTTTTAAACAAACAAACAATGCGATGAGAACTCACAGAATCAGGACTGTTGTGTGGCCATAAGAAAACCATTTGTTAGTGAGACTATTCTGAAAAAAGACCTTAATTTTCTAAGGAGCATTTTACATTTTATTTTATGTGTCTGATGGGTCAGATGGACCCTATTTCAGAGTGATGGGGGCATTGGAGTAAGAAGGGATCCACATGAAGGGATGCATAGTGCCCACTGCACAAACCCCTGAGGCAGTGCCATATCTGGGGTTGCTTCAGTTGGTCAAGTCTAGGCTCAGCAATGTTATGTGGCAATAAAATAAAGTCAGCTGACGACCTGCATGAGCTGAATGACCAGGATATCACATCAGGGGAGTTTTTTTTTCCAGTGATGAACTTTAATTGTAAAAGTATTTCTGGGAGCATGAGGAATCATTTTTACACATTGTGTGCTGTAATCAAAGCTAAACATGATTAGTAAATCTTAGAGTGTGCAAAGCTATTTTTTTTTGACCAGACAGGGTATATTGCAATGTACTAGTGTATGAAGGAGAAGCATCTCTGGGTGTAAATCTGTTCTCCCATCAGGGCAAGTGGTCAAATACTCAGTCCCAGCATCTATACCTCAAAAATTATATAGATTTTTAATTTATTTTTTAATCTAATAAAAGGAATGTCTACAACACAGCTGGGGCCTTAAGCAATAAGCCCTGAAAATGGGTGCACAATGCTATGTATAAAATGCTCCATGATTTCTGGTATACATGTTGCCTATCATAGATACACTTTATCGATGATATTCAAAACCTTTGTGGTGATGTCAAAAGGAAAAATTAATGTATTAACCATTTTTAATTTGTAGCAATTATTTTTGTAGTAATGTTAAATGTATTTTATAAAATGTGAACAACAACAACAACAACAACAACAACAACAACAACAACAACAACAATAATAATAATAATGATAACAATAAATAATCCTGTTAAATTATTATTAAATACTCTAAATGACATTAGAAACCGTACATTGGTAATGTATCGTATTTGAATATCGTTTATATAAATATGACTTAAATTATTTTAATATATTACCATATCAATAAAACAAAAGGATTTTTTGGGAAAAGGAAAATTTGTACGACAGCGCCATCTTCTGGGAACAAAGAAAATTACACGGAGCTTTTTTAAGAGACTGTTCTCAACTACGACAGATATACAGTATATGAACAAATAAAATGCAAACAGTGATAGATTTTATATTCTTACTTGTATTAATAAAAAAAATTTCCACACAAAATGTACCACATCAGGAATTCCAAACAAGACATTGCTGTAAGGACCAAAGCCATTTGTAATGATTGAAATAGTCACTGAAACAAATAAATGACTAATACATGGTTTTCACTGTGATAAAAAACAGGACGTATTATTTCCAATGATTTTTAAGACTTTCTTTACTGAGTGCATAAAAATGTATTCATAGTTTGGGTCATACATATCATTGGGTTAAAGTTGTACTAATTATGTAAAAAATATTTGGATAAAAGAAAAATGCTCTCAGAAAAAGTTACTAAAATGTCCTTTTTAATAATATCTTACCTAGAAATTACCTTTAAAATGTCATCTTAAATAGATTTTGGTCCATGCATGTATACCTTAAAAATTATCATATCATATGAAGCCTAGACAAAATACAAAAGATATACCCATTGACAAGGAAAGGTACATGTTATCATGCTCCTGTTTGTCTGAGAGTGTATCCTGGGATAGCCACTTGCGACCCTATATAGGATAAAGCGATATAGACAATGAGTGAGTGAGACTAGATTAAAACTGTCTAGAATAATTTAATACTGAAATAATTAAAGTAAGAAGTAAAAAAGGTGACTGAGGATTCATTATTTCATTTTAAATTACATTGTAATGTATCATGCTACACAACTACCACATTACCAGGAGAAATAAGAAGTTGTAAAACAAATGACCAATTACATCTATTTATTTATTTATTGGACAGAAAAAATAATTGTTTTCACCTTTTCTGCCTACAATGAGATTTTTTTTATCTGAAAGTGTAGCTTTAATCAGTTAAAACGTATTAATAAATGTATTCATATTATAAAATATTGATTTATATAAAATAATTAATTAAATTCATGTATTTATTTGACCTAAAAATTAATTTACACTCATTCGCATTATTTGCTGAAAACATTATTGAAATATTTTCATATAAAAAAAAATTTAAACTAGTAAGTATACACAAAAAAGTTATTGTGTAGCTTTTACATACTGATAATATAAATTTTATCTCGGCACGGTGGCTTAGCGGTTAGCACTGTCGCCTTGTGGGGGTTCAATTTCTGCCTCAGATCTGTGTGCATGGAGTCTGCATTTTTTTCTGTGCTTGGTGGGTTTTCTCCGGGTGCTCCGGTTTCCTCCCAAAGTCAAAGGCATGCAGATTAGGTGTTCTCAAATTTCCTGTAGTGTGTGAATGAGTGAGTGTGTGTATGTGTGTTTGCCCTGTGATGGATTGTCACCCTGTCCACCTTGCCTCGTGCCCTAAGTCTCCTTAGTTAGGCTCCAGGCCTCCTGCGACAAAATGGTCTAGACAGTTAGTAAGTGAGACTTACTAAACTGTCTAGAATATTATTATATTGGAATAACAAAGAAAATAATATGTAAAAAGGTGACTGAGACTTCATTCTGTCATTTGAAATTACTTTGTAATGTATCATTCTCAAGAAATGTAAGAAACAGTCAAAAGTGTGACAATGAAGTGTGAAAAGTGTCTAGCTTTCCCTTACACCACTATCACCTTACCAGGACAAGTAAGGAGCTGTTAAACAAACTATCAATTGCATTTGGAGTGCATTCATTTATTTATTTGACAGAAAAAACAATGATTTATGTTTTTACCTTTTCTAACTATAATGATTTGACATTTCTGAGAGTGTAGCCTTAAGCAGTTAACAATTATTTAAAATTATAAAGTATAAATATTTATTTATTTATTTATTTGTGCTCAAAATGAATGAACAGTAATTTGCAGTATAATTTGCTGAAATTTTTTTGTGTGATATTTTCATATAGAAAAATTATGAACTAGTACGTACATGCAAAAAAATTGGCTTGGTGTAACTTTTACATATTGATAAGGTCAACTTGGTGGTGGTTTCCTCAGAGTACTCCGGTTTCCTCCCACAGTCCAAAGATATGAAGACTGGGCTAATTGGCATTTCCAAACTGCCCTTAGTGTGTGAATGTGTGTGAGTGTGTGTCTGTGTGTGTGTGCCTTGCGATGGATTGGCACCCTGTCCAGGGTGTCCCCCGTCTCATGCCCTAAGTCACCTAGGTTAGGCTTCAGTCCCCCCTGCAAACCTGAATACAGGATTAAGCGGTATAGATGATGAGTGAGTGAGTGAGTGAGAACTTGGTGGTGGCATTGTGGCTTAGTGCATATTCTCCCTGTGTTTGGTGGGTTTCCACAGGGTACTCCGGTTTTCTTCCAGAGTCCGAAGACATGCAGATTAAGCTGATTGGCGTTACTAAAATTCTCCGTAGTATGTGTAAGAGCATGTATGTGTGTGTACCCTGCAATGAATAGGCACCCCATCCAGTGTGTATCCCATCCAGTGTGCCCCAAGTTTCCTGGGATAGGCTCCAGGCCCTGTGACCTTTTATACAGGATAAAGTGGAATAGACAATGAGTGAGTGAGACTCTGAACTAAACCGTCTAGAATAGTTTTATACAAAAAAAAAAAAAATAAATAAACAAAAAAATGACTGAGACTTTATTGCATTTGGAATTACATTGTAACGTGACATGCCAGAGAAATGTAAGGAACAGTGAAAAGTGTGTGAAACATGTCCTGTAAGGAGCTGTTAAACAAACTTACATTTATTTATTTATTTGAAAAAACAACAACAACAACAACAAAAAACAAAAAAACAGATTTATGCTTTTGCCTTCTCTCCCTACAGAGATTTAACATTTTAAATAAAAGTGTTTTAAATTAAAGTGTAGCTTTAATCAGTTATTAGACAAATTTTAATTCACAAGGATTCTCATTATTATTTGCTAAAATTAAATTAAATACATTTTATTCTTTTTTAAAAATTATATATATTTTCATATAAAAAAAACAAGCTAATAAGTTAAATTTTACTAAAATACATTAAGTTTAGGAATGTATTTAATTCTATCTAATGAGTTTAATACCAAATTCCACTTTCTTTTCTAATGGAACATTTCTGCTCTTAACAGAAGGACGCTGAATGTGAACTATTTTAACGTTAAATGTATCAAGCTCAAGAAATTTAACAGCGAATCTCCGCTACAACAGAACCACATTACCGGGACAAACACGGAGTTGTTAGAAACAGAATCACCGCACAGTTAAAATGCTCGTGTGTGTAGTGCGCGAGTACGCGGTGGTGTCACGGCTGCAGGGAGGGAAACTCTCACACCGACCGCGCTTCCTCTACGCACGCGGACGCTGCTGAACTTCTCGGCGTCTTTTAGCGACAGACATCGTTATCGCTTAAAGTGATTTTCGAGAGCATGAACAGCATGAAGAAGCTGGATGTTCCTCAGGTAAACGGCTACATTACAGAGTACTGTTTGTGTCAGATTTATTTAGGAGAAATCTGGTCACGAGGCATATACTAAACTTAATTACATTCCTAATAACATTAAAGAAAAAAGTTTTTGAAGTTTTCTTTTATACTATATAACTGAAGTACATTTAAGCAAATTTAATCATGGAAATATCTCATGAATTGTTTTAATTTGAATATTATTGACTGTTTTTTTAAATTATAAATAACATGCACAATATTATATTGTTTTTGAGTCAGCATAATGCTGTATGTTCACTACTGTACATAAACTAAATAAAACCATGGCAGTTAAGGTAAACCCAGTCTGGTTTGGGGTTATTCTTAATAGTATCAGTGCATTTGTGCTGTCCCAGCTTTCGTATACAGTGAAAGAGGAACTTCAACAAATCATTGTTGCCTTTAAAACTCTTGCAGTTCCTGTTATAGTCTGTTCAACGCATAACTGTCAGTATAATCACTCTTTGTTATTATCATATACAGATTAAATGACATCTATAT
>JAQQZT010000015.1:19233488-19244470 GCA_030068275.1 Clarias platycephalus | reverse complement strand
TACTTCAGTAAAAGTTCACTAAAGTAACAGTACTTTTACTTAAGTACAAAATTTTATTACTCTTTCCACCTCTGCCATTAAGTAAATGTACTCAGTTACCTTTTTTCTCTGATTATCAGATATAATCAAAGGTGTACAAAATGCAGTAATAAACGGCTCAGCTTTTATGATGAGAAAGAAATGGGTTGAGGATGTAAAGGGAAATTGCAGGGGGAAATGAAAATGAGGTATCTAAACAAGGAAGTAAATGACTTCTAAAGAAGTATTAGGTATAGGTAATATTGGGTTATAGTTTCGTGGGGATACTGACAGTGTTAAAGGGTCTAAAAAGCAAAGTCATTGAGATGTTATATGCTTACTGCACTGAGTGCAGTTGCTTAACTTTTAGAAAAGACAAATACATAGTTTTAGACTTAATCTCCCCACTTTTAAATACACTTTGTCTATCTGTAAACAAGCTTTCGTATTCCCTGGTTAAAAAATGTTTTAGGCTGAGCTGTCAGCCATGAATACACCGCCGTCTTCACTTCTTCATTAGAAGTGAATCTTCGTCCTTGTAGGGTTGCTTTCAGGGGACGGTCCGATGAAAAAACAAAGTTGTAATATGTTGACAGTGTGGGCAGAAGTGTGCGGATGTGCATTGTCATGCAAGATCATAACGGCCTTCGATAGCAGTCCTCTGCGTTCAATCCAAAGTTTAGGCTTCAGCTCTTCAATAAGCATCTCACTGTAATGAGCACTGATGATTGTGTGTGTGTTGGGGGGGGGGGGAAGTATGGAATGTTTCCATTCCATACTTTGCCATTTATTTTCACGTTTGTAGTAATAAATAAATAAAACTTTCCCCTTTCTTAGAGTATCGTCTGTCTTTCTTAGACAGGTATACCCCTGGACCACAAAAAGCAAATCAATGCACGCTACTCTTCTTTTGTGCAAATCACAAGTGAGGTGTCTATTTTGCTCACACTGAAGTTACTAATGAACTGATGTAACATGTTCACACATGATAAGCTGGTGCTGATCATTTTGACTCACCTCAGTATTAATAATTGTCTAATGATATGATATTAATGAATTATTTATGTTCTATAATGAAGAACAAGTTAAATTACGGATAACAGGTTCAGTGAAATAGCTGATGATTTGTGGCATACTTGTGAACTCTAAATGTTTCTAGACTTTTATGTGATTCGGTATTGATGTTTTGTGGGCCAGGTATGAGGCACATCTCTATACAGGACACTTGACCCTGCTCTCAACAGGACTTTGGCAGTATGAGGATGGAGCCGACATCCCCATGTCCTCCACCCTGCCAATCATCATTCACATTTCTGATGGCAATGCCAGTGTGGAGAGCCACTGCACCTCTGACTCCCTGTTTATGCTTCTTACTAACAATAATGTGTTCCAGTGAGTTTTATAGACATTTTTATACAAGTTTATTCAACATAATATTTTTTTGTTCAGTTTACCTATGGATATGTTATTAAGTCAGTCTGGAAATGAGAATCTGATTTCTGTAATCCTTTCCAGTTTCCGCATTCCAGTCAATGGACAGAGGAGTGGAGAGAATGTTAGGAGTGAACGGGATGCCTGGGTCAAAGCTATTGACGTCTTATGCATGGACTGGAAAAGCAAATCTCAGTCTGAACATGTGTATGAAGAACTCAGAAGTTGTGTCAAGATTGCACAAAGCATGAACGAGTGTAGGACTACAGGAGAGAGAGAACCAGTTACTGACAGGATGCAGCAAAATAATGGATCTGCTTTAGTGCAACCGATTCCAAGACCACGGGTATCCACTCCAAATGCAGCTGTTCCATTGCCAAGGGCCACTCCCGTGCTTGCACCAGTGTGCCCTCCTGCCTTGGGGCCAGAGGTGGTGCCTGAGTTAAAGTTACCATCCACACTGGTGAAAACTGCAGAGCCAGACCCAGTACCACAACTTGCAACTGTGATATCACCGATGTGTACTTCAGCACTGATTCCCTCTCCTCCTCTGCCACCTCCTCTGCCCAAGAAGACCATGACAAAAAGGGAGACAGAGAGAACCAAGGCCTTTCACTGGGATATCATTATGCAAGACAAGGTATTGTATTTATAAAACTGCGCAAAAGCCATTTGTAAAGTGAAAAAGCCATCAGTTACTATAAGAAAAGGTCAATAGTAAAAATGTAAATCAGATATTTGGTGTGTAATCTGCATTAAGTCACCAAGGCAATTTCCCCCATTCATAATTACAAGTGATTTTATCTAATGTGGACGTGTCTGTCCTTTGAAACAGGACATAACTGCACATCTTTGCTCACACCATCTCGCTTACAACATATCATATTACTGTGAACACTCATTCATTTAAAGCACTGGATACAATTTTAGCAACAATATTCTTTTCTAAGTTTGCTCTGGAGGATGACAAGCAGTTAGTTGGCTGTATTTGTTGAGGTCTAGAAGAAGAAAGACAGCTAGATGCCTCGCTTTTATAAGTTTTATAAATCTCACTGTTTTAGCAGCTATCGGTAGCACTGCTATGAAATCCCTGCGCTGAATGATGTCAGTGAGTGCCTTACATATATGCAGACCCAAAAAGTTGCATAAATTCTGATGCAACAAGCAAGTGGGATTACCCCATCAGAAACCCTAATGTTGGATGAATGTTGAAATGGATGAATTTCACAATGAAGTTGTAGAACAATGTTGTTTTTTCAAAGTTAGAATTACAAAAATGAATTTAAAACAAGGAATGAATAACCCAGAAGTTTCAACTGTTATTTGGAGCATTTATGCAGATTATCAATCATTCGCAAAAAGTCTGATCGCATCCATGGCCCCTTAAATTTCCAACAAGGTTCAGAATTCCGATCAGAGATTGGGACAGGCACAATAGCTTATTGTATAATATGTCACTCATCTTATAGTATTGTAATATTAGCTCGATGTTTCCTTTCATAACTCCCAATTTACAGTATTGTAATATGGTGAAGGCGGCACGGTGGTGTAGGTTAGCACTGTCGTCGTGCACATCCAGGGTCCAGGTTCGATTCCCGGCCAGACTTGATTGTGCATGGAGTTTACATGTTCTCCCCGTGCTTGGTGGGTTTCCTCCGGGTTCTTCGGTTTCCTCCCACATTCCAAAGACATGCAGATTAGGCTAATTGGCGTTCCCTTAGCATGTGAATGTGTGCGTATGTGTGTATGCCCTGCGATGAATTGTCACCCTGTCCAGGGTGTACCCCGCCTTGTGTCCTAAGTCGCCTGGGATAGGCTCCAGGCCCCCACGACCCTGAATACAGGATAAAGCAGTATAGATGATGAGTGAGAGTGAGTGAGTGTACTATGGTGTCTGTGGCACATGTTCTAATGTATCCACATTTACTACCACTATCAGTATGTTCACTATTGGTCCAGTCATAACCCTGCAATGCTCGCACCACAGCAATCAGACTAAGGCCATCGAGTCTTTTTTGCAACATTGTGTTAGAAGCATTAGATCAACATCATACGAATGACATGCAGGCCACGCCATGCCATGCAACCTGATACCAACATTGTCCCAATGTCTGTAACATTATCAAATAAAGATCACCACAGCGTTAAAGATCACCTTAACCATTTGACATTCCACATATGACTTCACTAACTCTAAAAGTAGCTGAATGAAGAACCATTTGTACTATGGAACTTTGGTTACATAGAACCAAACAGGCTCTGTATGGTACATATGTTAAGTTAAGTTATGCCTTTATTTGTCACATATACATTACTGCACAGTGAAATTCTTTCTTTGCATTTCCCAGCATAACTGGGGTCAGAGCACAGGATCAGCCATGATACAGAGCCCCTGGAGCAGGTAGGGTTAGGGGCCTTGCTCAAGGGCCCAACAATGGTGGAGCTGGGGCTTGAATTGCCAACCTTCCGGTCAGTAATTCAGTGCCTTAGCCCTCTGAGCTACCACTGCCACATAAGGTTTTATATGAAATTTGCTCCAGTTTTTGTGCAACTTTTGTGTGTTGCACTTGCTTCTGCATTACATAGATGGTTTTAGTGATGTTTTCATCTTGAAACATGACCTGTGAATTTGTCTAAAAGTTTGAAATGGATTTTTCTGCTTGTCACACTTACAGTCTATAGAAGACTAGAACTGTCTGTTGCTTTGGATAAACAAACAACAGAATATAGAGTGAGAACATAAATGAAGTGTTACACTGTAGAGTCCATGCATTTTGTATAGATTTGGAGTTACAATTACTCATAGTCCTGATTACACACCGGGCCATTTCTGTTGAATGGAACACCATGGCCGAATGCTTTGTATTTTCCCCCGAGCTCATATATTCAAGGCAGAGTGTGTGAACTGTGATTTGGATCGTTTGCGCCCATGGTTTATTTATTGCAGGTTCCTGTAGGGAAAATGAAGATATTGACTGGTTTTGCTGCTTTTACAGATTGCGAAGACATTGTGGGCACGGGGAAGTCTTCGAGAAATTAAAATCGACACACCTCGTCTGTATGAGCAATTCGGAGTCAAAGACCTGGGGCAATTTTCTAACACAGAGACCAGTAATCACGTCGAAATCCTGCTGAGTGCGAAAATCGCGCACAACTTCAGTGAGTATTGGTGATACCATAAAATACCTTATAACATTGTTATGTTGGGCTAAACCATAAATTTAAATGAGACATGTGACGATATATACTAAATGTAAATGAATGTGAAGACATCATAAAATCATTGAATGCAGACATATTAAATGACTGTACGTCAAATAAATTAAATGACATGATTAAAATTTTCCACTCAGAACTATATGGAAGAGGATTAGGGCCACTATAAACAATGAATTTGAGTTTTGACTTTGGGGTTAAAGCCAGATAAAATTCAGTTTAAAGAGTTTTAAGTCAGAAATCTGAGATAAAATTTAGAATTGTGAGAGAAAAAAAACCTCTTTAAAGAAAAAAAAAATATATGTCGGTGAATCGGTTATTCTTTTTGCGGATTTGAAATCTGAACTCTGAAGTCTCTAACCATGTCAGATATTACAGAAAAACACTCTGCGTGATTTTTATTTATTTATTTATTTGGATTTTCCTCGCTTCTCTCCCTAATTTAGTCGTATCCAATTCCTCCCCGTCACTAGGGGGCGCTCCACATTAAGCTACTACTACCACTCAGTCGGCAGGGCCGAAGACTATCACGTGTTTTCTCCGAACCACGTGACGCCAGCCGACCTCATCTTTTTTCGAACTGCTCGCTCACGCACCGTTGGGGGCGGCGTAACACACTCGGAGGACAGCGCTATCCGCTCCTTCCGCTTGCGTGATCTCACAGACGCCCCTGATTGGCTTTAGAGCCGTGATTAATCTGGGAGCACGAAGTACCTCTCATCCCGCCCCTCTGAGAGAGCGCGGCCAATCAGCTCTTTCTAGACCTCCGGCTGCGAGAGGTTACAGCAACACCTGGGAATCGAACTCTCGATGATAGGGCGAGCACTAGTGTGGTTGTTCTTTAACATAGAAGCTTAAGATTAACTCATAGCTCATTCATATAATTTCATTTGCTGCTACTTTTAATAAAGAGTGTCAATAATTCAGAAGTTGAAAGAGTAATCGTTGCATAGCACTTTAAAAATGATTTCAAGTAGCCGCACTAAGACTTGGGCTTTAATTTAGGTATAAATAATCTTCACAATAGATTAGTTCTAATGCCTGGGAATTGAGGATGGCCTGCATTGTGTTTTTGGGGTTTGGTGAGAGAACTTGACTATGGAGTGAGTGTTTGTGTATCTTGCACAAGCAATCAAGGTAGATGGTTTATTGATCCCCTTGGAAGGATTAAGGCAACAGGAACAGCAAATCAGGCCATTAAAACCCAACAGCGGATCACCTAAGGATAACGTCACATCTCACAAAACTCTACTCTGATAACTTTTCAACATATTGTTAAACAAGACAGATAAAGACAGGCTTGGAGAGGAAGTCAATAGTTTTTTTTTTTTTTTTTCAAATGGTAAACCTTTGTCAAGCTTTTTCTTTCTTCGGGGGGAAACCTTTTCTGGTATAGCTGGTTTGTAATCAGCATAAAAGTGAATTGTGTGCACCCGCTTGAATAATTATTTCACACACGGCTGATCTTGATATTTGGGGTTGGATATTTCTCAAAGCTCTGAGATTTTCTGATGCAATCATTTATAAATCATTTACGTTTATGGTTGTAAAGACTGTTAAAAAAAATAAACTGACTTCTCTATGCCTTGCAGACGGCAGATTTTACGACTGCCACCAGATGGCATCATATCAGCAATGACTGACAGTGTAACGCTCAACAATATTGCAATATTAGAAAAAAAAAGAAGGTTACCTCTGTGGTTTCAAATGATTACATTTTATGGATTCAGGCTGATGGCACTGCAAGAAATACACCGGTATCTTTGGAAAAGGGGCAAATATTAGAGCAGAAATCCTTTCCCTTTGTGAATTTGTGAATGAGTCACCCCCTTCGATCACTCTTAGATGATGGATTGAAGATGTCATTGTATATGCTACTTCACCATCTCTGTGCTTCTAGCAATTTTGTTTAGGAAACCCAGGAAGAAGCTTATTGCAGGATAAAGCGGGGTTGTGACTGTTGTTATTGAACTAAGACAACATGGAGCTTCTGCTATCAAACACTTCACTGAGTGGGATGACAGGCATTGTCTGCTCTTTTCTTGTATCCCTGCGCTGAGCTATGATGTCTGAGTTAAAACAATATACGAGTCGATGCAAAACCTTGAATTCGCTTCCAGCCAAGATGTACATCACTTAGTAGTCACAGTCCTAATGTACTGAACATTACTACGACCAGTATGATTATTCTACGCACACTTTTACTTTGTCAATAAACCTTTTATGCCCATTTTCATTTTATTTATCTTCCTCTGAAATAGCTTATAAAAATGCGTACAGCCGTGCTTCTTAGGATTTACTAAGCGCTTCCAACCATTAGGCTATGACCTATCAAATTTCATGATCACTTCGACTAAGACATAAAATGGGAATTATTTAGTAGTAGCTTAAAACCAGCATTTTTTGTACGAAAGCCTTTTTCTGCATGACAGTTAACCAAAAAGCAATAATATTAACACATTTCTCTGCAGTGAGAGACTGCAACTGATGTCAGTTGTTCTTATGCCTATTTAGACAACAATGGAGCAGCACATTAATTAATTAATTAATTCATTCATTCATTCATTCCACAATGAATGAATGAATGAATGAATGAATGCATTCACATTCTCTGGGCATGAATCAGGGGATACACGTTGGCTGGAAGGCAAGTCCATCACAGGGCACCTTGCACATGCATTCACACCTTGCGGCATTATAGAGATACAATTCACCTACTGGCATGTTGTTCTGGAATTTGGAGAATCTGGGGTAACCACACATGATTGCATTGAAAAACAGGTGAATCTCCACACAGAGTTAATCTTTGAATGCTTTAAGTTTGAAAAACTCTGAAAAAAAAAATAAGCTAAAGATTTAGAGCTTATTTTATACGTACACTACTGTGCAAAAGTCTTGAGCCACATCTCATTAGAAGAGGTGCCTTAGGCACCCCTACTATTATTATTGCAATTATTTCTTTTAAGGAATTGGTTTTCCCAGAATAACCTTGGTGTCGCTTCGGAGCAAGTGTCTGTATCTCCCTTAAGTATTTGCATACACCCCTACAAACCATATATCAAAATGTTCAACTTGATCTTCTGATTTCTCGTAAAAGATGCACTTCGGGTCTACAATGCCCTGTTTAAAAAAAAAAAGTTATTAATGTTAGTTTGCAGTGCAAAACCTCACCTCCTGGAGCCGTAGCTCGCTCGCTCGCTTGGGGTCCGATCAAAAAGCTCAAAAAACATCACATTGATTAAACATAATTAACCCTTTCAAAAAAAAAGCACAGATTTTGCTCCAAAATTTCCAACATTTTTAGTCTGTGAGAGTCTTGAGGGTACGCAGACTGATTCCCTCTAAAACTACCTTCATATTTTTCTTGCTGATGCAGGCTCAATTTTGCACAAACCTTCACAAAACTTATATCAAAACAGAGAGAAAGGTCTGGAGAAGACTGGTCAAACTGTTTGGGAGCAATCAAGCATTGTTTGGGAACTGACAAATACCAGATTTTGGATGCATTATTTACTCTGACTGATTTTCAGCAAAAAAATTTTCCTTCGAATCTCTTTGGAAAAATTGCCATTCTGCGCTCAGTTTTTGAAATACCGAAATGATAGTTGACGACTTGAAGGCCTTCTTTCTCAAACAACCCTAGAACCAAAGCTTTATGATTGCTCTGATAAAAGTAAAAGAAGAACAGGAGTGCCGTTTGCTTTGAAGTTTATGCTTGATATATTCTCTGTGCTTGTGAGATTTACGTGCAGGGGGAGGGGAAGATGCAGCAAGTGGCCCAAGCCACGTCCGCCTTGACTCACGCACACACACACACATGCATTTTAATGTATTATTCAGGAATACAATTCTCCAGGTTACTGAAGTACTTTTTTGGCTCTCAATTTTGCCAAGCTTTTGTCTCTCATTTTCAGTCCAGTCCCTGTACCTGAGCAGTTTCAAAGTGACCTATGAATCATTCAAGCATAAACAAAAAACATCTAACTTAAGGCATAAACCAGTGAGAAACAGGTGCAGACGATGAAAGATGATCAGGCCGGAGTTTCATATACTGGTGATGCTGAATGCTGGGTGGTTGGAACAGACGAGAGGGGAAATGAGGCTGCTGCTGTGGTTGTTACTCAACTAAATTGTATTTTTACGCACTTTGCAGCCTGTCAAAGTAAAACATTTGTTACCATTTCTTTAACCTACATAATTGAACTGAGGTTCATTTAGTATGAAGAAATAAGTGGTGGCTCAAGACTATCGCACAGTACAGTGTGTCATTGTAAAGAATTCATGAAAGCAAAAATGTATGCATGTGTCGGCACTCCAGCATCTGCTCACATTGAAAGAAAGTTTGAAGTAAACAATTTGTTTCCATCTTTTTTCAGTACAGGGAAAAATCTAAATGATTGTTTGTAAAAATCAATCATAAAGGACAGGTGGAGTAGATAGAAATTAGGTTCAAAACACTGCAGTAGTTTTGTGCTATGCATGATGAAATTTCTAGTGTGCCCTTTAGCACGTCAAACAGAAGGTTAACTTCAGGCATGTCCGTAAGAGTGAGAGAATACATGAACTGCAAGTGTCTTAACACTATCCTGGCAGAAATATCCTATGTCAGTGCACAGAGCACAAATAGGAGATGAACATGAAAAATTCATGACACCTTGACTGACCAGTTTGTTGGCCTCCGACACAGATTATCCCTGAGGCACAGCTGTGGGAAGGAGAAAGAAGGGATCATAAACATAAAAATATATGTTTACCAGTAGTAACAAAAGATTTTAGCCAAGTATGGAGTAATTTACATTATCCATAGAGCATTTGAGGAGTATTTATTTTTTAATAGCAATTACTTATTACTGGAGTTATTCATAGTAATTATTTAAAAGTACTTCATGCCTCATTAACATGGTACTCCTTTTATTGTATGTTTTTTTACATACGATAAAGCTTAATGTTTTGAATATGTTACATGATGGCAATTAATTTAAAGTTAAAAAAAATAATGCGAATTGTCCTTTTAATAACGCAAATTGTATCAGTGTTCTCTCAAAGAAAATTGCCAGTTAATTGATGGTTAATGCGCATATTTTAGATTTATAACCTAGTTGTTGTTAAACAAGCATGATCCTGCCATGGCTTTTTCTTTGACAAATCAAGCATGTTAATTAACAATAATATGTTTGTCCTTTGCATTAATAGGGTGCTAGCTTGCATTAAAATGGATGCTGTCATCCATATATATTTCTGTTTCTGAGGTATGTAGGTAGTTCAATGTTTCAACACTGATGGCAATGTGAAGAACATACAGATATAGAATGATCATGGTTAGTCACTTTTTCATTTCTACTGGATTGTTCTTTTCTCTCTGAGGTCATTTTTTTCTCAAGACACTATATAGAGTAAGTTTAATGAGAAATAATATATTATTGTAGGTAGTTAGATGCTACGACTTATGCCTTGTTTTTTTGTTCTACCTGGAATTCTG
This sequence comes from Clarias platycephalus, assembly GCA_030068275.1. NCBI lineage: Eukaryota > Metazoa > Chordata > Actinopteri > Siluriformes > Clariidae > Clarias > Clarias platycephalus. The sequence continues at coordinate 19,234,326 of JAQQZT010000015.1, read as the reverse complement.
AAGTTATATGTTTGTTATATAAGTATTCCCCATATAAGCTTACCTTCTAAGCTTTAAGCTTAAAGTAACTCTATGAATAATTGGAGGCCCATCAGGGTGGCTTTCTTTTGAACTATTGGTGTTTCCTGTGGGCTCGTTTCCTTGCCAAGCATAAATAACAAAATGGTCACCTTGGTACACCACATAGGGAGTGGATAAAAAGGCTCAGCTATATCAGCTTTGGTTATTCTTGTCAACCTGAATTATTAAGGTGACCTGCTGGTCCTCCATTTGCAGAACAATGGTTGCTTACAGATTTCTTACATTCCAGACTGCGAGGGCGATTTACTTTGGAACTAATCTAGACTCAATCATATGAAAAAAGGTTATCAAAGTTGCCACAAGGGTTCTTGACATGTCCTGATTATATATTCTTGAGACAAAAATGCTAAGTCTTAATGATGATACCATGTTAAAGGTATAAGAATCACTTGAGACTTGAGACACAAAGAGTCTGATTTAGTCCTTTATTGAGGATGATAATTGCTAAAGATCCTGATATTAATCTCTACTGAGGACGAGAATTTCTAGGTATAGTTTGGCACTTTTCAAAGACACTTTTCTGACAGTGATGCTCAGTAAATAGATGCTATATCTAATTTAAAGGGAAAGATCCCTTTAGATTATACTCTTATTTAAGTTAGAGGAACTTCCTGTGTCATCTTAAGAAGACTTTTAGGATTCTGTCTCTGTTTTTTATAAAAATTGTGGCGAAATTGAAAGCGTCCAAAAAATGCATTAATCTCCTTTGAACAGTTGATATTGAGATGTGTCTGCTACTTCTGCTCTGTAAAGACTT
>JAQQZT010000015.1:19200182-19233388 GCA_030068275.1 Clarias platycephalus | reverse complement strand
GAACTATTACAGAAAGGCTGACCTCTGTGTCTTAAAATAACAACTAACTGTTGTTTTTGTTGTTGTTACGTAATTACTTAATTATTCTAATGTTATTTTATAGTTTTGAAATCGCCAGTATTGTTGTAGAATGTAGAAAATAAATCACTAAACAAAAACAAAGAAATTTGCAAGTGTTCTAAAATTTTGAACGGTAGTGTATATTTTATTTATTTATTTATTTATTTATTTATTTATTTATTTTTAGCTGCATTCCATAAAACTAGTACTGGTCTAGTAACTCTGCAGGTTTTTTTTATTTTTTTATTTATTTTTTACAGTTGTTGATATTGAAACTGCAAATTATACCCTGTGGACAGTGTTCTCACAGCCACTGACGTCATGTTATCAACCTCTAGTATTTTCGTTGACTAGGAAAAAAACAGCCATTCATTGATTGCATATTTTTAAAAATAATGCCAGGCACTTTGGTTGAAATGTATGCTAAAAACCTAATCATGGACTGATCTGCCATGAAACCATTTTTGTGTTCTGACCAGCCTCGGTGGCCCAAAAAAAGCCCATGTTCCATCTTATTCAACTCTCTTCCATCCACAATCCTTTGTGTTTAGTTTGATTTGCATGAATATTTTGGCTATAGACAATGGTGTTAGATGCTCCTCTCTGCCTAAAGTGTTTAGTTACTTTTCAGACAGAAGGAAGCAATCCTCTAGTGTCTTCTGGAGCTGTCTGCCAAGCACCTGCACAAGTACCAGGTGGTGCACCAGCAATAGTGTTCGAGCCAGCCACACTTACCCTTTCACTTACATTAACATTCCCAGGGATCTACCATACTCCACTGCTACAGCTCCCACTGAATCACATGTTATGGGCATTGTTTTATTTAATTTAGATTAAATGAAAGAAATCCAGATTACATAGAGAATGATCTGATGGAAGACTTTTAACTATCCCTGCAAAGGTGGTCCTCCAGCTTTAAGAAGCATAAACAGCCACTAAGGGTACAGTACATTAGGCTCTTGTTTCGTAAGCTTCTCCAATCTCCGTACTCCTTTAAGTCTTTACAGTGCTGCTACTATCGTTTCCCTTATGTTATGCCTGCTGTCTACTCCTTTACTCTTCAATTCACTATGGTAAAGGCACTAACTCTTCATGTTCCCGGGGACTGAACAGCCATTTCTGTTCCTGCTGTGACACAAAGGAACCTTTTCCTTTCTAAAGGACTCAGCTGCTATGTCTGCTGTATGCCCCTGTGTCTGCTCTGGCACAGCTGCAGAGCAGAGTAATGAAAAGTCAGCAGTGGTCACGAAGCCAATGATCTTCATGCATCACTATCCGCATTATGTTGCACCTAGTGCAAGACTCTTTAGGTGCTTGTTGAACACTATCTTGTTTGTAGTCCAAATCCAGTGAGGGCTGGCAGAACAAACAGCTCACCGTCCTGTCCATTCAGGCCACATGTGTGTTCTAATGGCATACTCAGTAGATACAGTACAAGTAATACACTGCTTAGCTCAAAGACAATTCCACTCTGATTCAACAATACATTGTTGGACAAACTTTGGCTTTAATTATGATGTCCATTTTCCATGGCATTGTTTCATGAACCTCATGCAAGGTCACAATATTTATTTCCATCCAGAGATGCATTCATTTTGCCGAGAGCTTTTACAGATGATGGAAGAGTTAAACTACTTAGTAAAGTCTTCTCCAGCATAATCCAATCTCACTAACAAGTGGATATCTTATGGCCATATACTGTAGCTGTTTAGCTCCAATCCTGTGCATTTTCATTGCATTGTGCACGGGGAAATGTTCTTATGCTTTACTATTAAACACAGCAGTGATTTTTTTTGCTGTTAGTTTCTTATGAAGAACTTTCACCAATTATTTAAGTGACCTCCGGTCATGGTTATCCATGATTTTTTCCAACCGAATTTCTTACACAAACGATTCTTCCAAGTTTAAATAATGCGTTACAGGGTTCTAAACTCAATTCCAGTAATTTCAGTAATCTTATTAGTTGTTTTCTTTGCTTGATGTAGTCCAAATAATTAAACTCTTCTGAAACTCTTCACACAGTAACATCTTTTTTATGATCATGAGATACGCCATTTAAAATTTCTTGTCTAAGAGATGAGATGCTACTCACTGTATGAGTTAAAAGAATGGTCAAACATATTAATCAATACATTATCCAATCAAAGGCTCTTAATTATTTGCTTATTTAAATGCAAATGGCAGTTTTTTGGCCAGGCAGTGTATGTTAAATGCTAGAATTAACCTCATGCAGGCTGTGCATCAGTGAATGACTTTGCTTTAAGTGGTTGATTCATTGTGTTTAAAACCACTCCCTCAACTCCTTGGCAAAATACAAAAAATAGTGGCATGATCTTTTTATAGGCTAAGCAAGTGAGGTCATGGTTACAATGCTGCAAAAATATATATATACTGTATATCATTGTATGCAAAAATGTTTTGAATCTGAAATAAATGTGTTTACTGTTTAATTTTATTGGATCACAACAAATAAAATATAAAATTATTAAACCAATTTCAACACATAATTAACAATTTTAATTCTGAATAAATAATTCTGCTTATTTCAAGAAATGAATGTTTAAAATTAGCAAAATAATAAACCAATTGAACAAGAAAAAAAGTAATAAATAGTAAAATATCTTGCGCACTCTCTCAGTCATCGAGTGAGACTTAGGGCACAAGGCGGGGTACACTCTGCTCAGGGTGCCAATCCATTGCAGTGCACACACACACACATACACTCACTCACACACTACGAGCAATTTGGGAACACCAATTAGCCTAATCTGCAGGTCTTTGGACTGTGGGAGAAAATTGGAGTACCCGGAGGAAACTCACTATGCACGGGGAGAACATGTAAACTTCATGCACACAGAGATGGGAATCGACTCTGGCTGGGATTCGAACCCGGACCCTGGAGGTGCAAGGTGACAGTTCTAACCACTACACCACTGTGCTGCTTATAAATAGTAAAATATGTAGAATAAAATTTATCAAGGAAATAAGACTAAGACTAAGAATTGTTGTTGCTGGGATAATATGAAAACAATCATATTTTATGACATGCACATGGATTCAAGTTAAACTGGGACTTTGGATTGTGCAGAATGATAGAACACAATTATGAGAATAAAAACTCCCTTGATTTCTCTATATAATCCCCTACTACAGCAATTTGCATATCACTAGTGGTTGGATATACTTAGGGTAGAAAGTTTTGGTTCACATCTGAAACGCTGGCCCTAGGAATTCCTTGAATGGACCGAACATGGGGAAATGGCTTGGAGCGAGACCAAGACTACGTATACATCAAGACTATATACGAATGATTGTGTATACAGCTCCCATAGACGGATGTGTCTCTTCCACAAGTTGGTAACTTTCAAGGATCATGCATTCCACTTATTAAATGTTCTTGGGAACTGCAGGGGGCTCCGATCTACCCTGATACCCTGAAAATCTACATTTTTGCACCATTCAAATGTTTTACTGTGGTTAAGAGTCTCGTCACCATAGTACTTGGTCACTACTGTACGTAGATGGAAGTAAATAGAAGTAGATAAGATGACCCTTTTTATTAGCAATGTGTCTCTGTAGCATGCTGCATTATATTCAAGAATTATTGCCACTCTTTAATGAAATATTAACATTAATTCATTAATAATAACTTTCTTTCAAATAAATATTCTCTCGATATCCTATTTGCATGCTTCAATGAGGCATAATTTTGAGATGACTCACATGTAAAATCTCTGTCATCCATCAACAATGGAATGTTTGGTGGCACTTTCCAGAGATAAGCGGTGGTTATGCTTTCCAATCAAGGCTTCAGATCAGTTTGCTTTCATGGTTTTGACAACAGTACAGTTCCAGTAATTTGCAGATAGATTTGCACAACATCATAAATTTTTTTTTCCTTCTTTTAAATGTAACTTTCCTCATATGTCCATTACTTATGTAGTTTGTAGCCCAATTGATAAAGGTTGGCAATAATTTTGACATATACTGTAGAGGTCACTTGGGAATTTAAGGCTTTTTTGAAGCTGAAAAGCATTTAAGGTAGCACAAAGTTCTGGTGGTAATACAGCAGCTGAGTCATGAACAGAAAACATGAAAAGTTCTCAGAAGTGAAGAAGTGCAATCACACGTTCAGGAAGTAAATGGTGTATAATTTTCCTTTGAACAAAAGAATTGCATAAAAGGCCAAGATCAACCCCCCAAGGAGGGAATTATGCGTTAGCGCTTCGGCAAAGGATTTAGAAATCCCTTAGCATAAGTGTGGCTCCTTCAGATTGTGTAAATAAAACACTTTTCTGTTCTCTGACAATAGCAGAAGTCTTCTTCATTTCTTGGCGTTAGACACGTTAGGTGAATCCCATAGCACTGTACTACTTTCTTAACTGCCATAAGTGAAAGTGAGTTCAGGGGGAATAGTTCTTTATAACTGGCCATCAGTTTGTTGCTGAGTGACACCTCTGCCAATTTGATAAATCTGCCGATTTATACAAATGCAAGATGCTTATTCTGACCGAGTTCTTTGATGCACTTTCACTGTAGAAAGAAAACACATCTGATAATTTTACACTTTGTCTTTATAGTAATTGTTAATGCGAGCAACAAAGCTAATTCGCTTCTAACACCAGGGTGAACCTCAAAACCCTTTCTTGATCCTGATCGAGTTCACTACTTGGGATGTGGAACAAAGGATTGTAACCATGGAACCTGTAAATTAGTTGATATTCTAAAGCAAAATAAGGTAAATTATAAAGTAAATCTCATAAGTTTCTCAAGACTGTCCACCATCTCCATGGTTTATTCTCCTCACCTTTTATTTTTTTGCACACAGAACATTGATTCCTCACCAGCTACCTAGTACCAGTCAGAATTTAAAACTACTTTCACCACTGTACCAGCTCTGACAGTTGCAGTTAGTTAGTTCCGCCTAGTTCTGGATATCATCTGCAATCATCCCTGTTCGGAAGAAACACAAAATCAAAGGACTTAATGACTCCAGACCTGACTAACATCTGTGGTCATGGAGTCATTTAAAAGACTGGTATTGGCTTATCTGAAGGACATTACTGGACACTTACAGGACCCCCTGCAGTTAGATTATAGAGGAAACAAGTCTGTTGACTGCACTTCATCCTGCAACATCTGGACAAATCAGGGACTTACAATGATTCGGACTGCTGAACGTATTTATCACTGGTCCCCTGCCAACACTTCAGGAACTGTATGTATCCAGAGTGAAGAAAAGGGCTCAGAAAATCACTTTGGACCCCTCATATCCAACCAAATTTCTCCATGAACTTTTGCCATCTGGTCAGTGCTACAGAGCTCTGAATACCAGGACAGCTGGACACAAGAACAGTTTATTCCCCCAGGCAATCTAGTTCATGAACAGTTAAATGTTGCTGTATGCAATACAAATATGTGCAGTATTAATGTGTGTAATACTGTGCAAAACCACTGATATTTATTTGATAACTGAATTTTTTGTGTGTGTTTGTTGTTGTCGTCTCTGTAAGCTTCTGTCACTAAAACAAATTTAATTGTTCTGGAATTGCACATTCCATACAAAATTAAATAATTCTTTTGATTTTGTAAAGCTGCTTTGCGACAATGACAATTGTTAAAAGCGCTATACAAATAAAATTGAATTGAATTGAATTGAATTGTATTTCCAAACATACTTGCCAATAAACTTATTTCTGATTCTAATCCTGATTTCAATTTGTTCGTAGAGCAAAATAACTAATTATCAAATTAAATAAAAAATGAACTAAATTAACAAACAGATCATTATCTGTTGATAATAAATGGTGTTTGTGCTGTTTTGTTAAATATCAGCATGACTGTGATATCATTTCTTGGCCGTGCTGATATTGAGTCCAACAGCACTCCCTCTTGTGTGATATAATGTATCTTTGTTCTCTTCTAAATTTCTCTAGCTGTTCTGCATGGTTTGCTTTTTCATTGAATAATAAAATATGAGCACGAAATTAGATATACATTTTAAGCTACAAATTTGACCTTTATAGAATTTATCTAAAAATATATGCTTTAAAATCTCCATCTGAGAAAGAGCCTGTGTATATATCTGTTTTTGTAAATCTGGTTGTGCTTTCCGGTTGACTGACCCAGCCTTGTCCTTGCTCAACTCAGTGAATTAAATAAAGAGAAAACCCATGATTAGACTTCATGCTCAGGCTGGATTAAAAGCAAATTTGTTTCTTGTTTTGTAACCTCTGCATTCGAAATCAGGAGCAATAGAGGTGTACGCTGCCTGTCTTGACAGTACCCTTGAACCTGGCGCTGCTGAGGCAAAGCATTACTGTTTTGTTGTAATGAGTAGTTTGCTTCATTTATCTGAATGGTGCTGCAGCTCGGAATATTCATGACCCGTCTAAAGCTTTCGTATACACCGAGCCAAGGTTATTAGGTAAAACAAAATTCTCATCAATTCAGATTCGTTGTAATGTAAATCAGCTTGCAGGTAGACCTGTAAAACTTGTATGCAGAGGTAATTATGCTTGGGGCTTTTTTGCCTTCCAAATGCATCTAGAGATTTTTCATCATGGGTAGGAAGATTTCCATCTTGTCAGCAGGAAGGCTTTCAGTGTGTGTGTTTTATGTGCATGTTCAAGTATGAATTAATGAATGAGTGAGTGTGTGTTTGTGTGTGTGTGAGGGAGACAAAAACAACTTGTTTTTTCTTCCATTCTTTTCACAGACATTTTCCTCAAAAGTTTCCCAGTGCAGCCTAAAGAGCTCAAGGACAAATTGTTCATTGTTGTTGAAGGAGAAGGAGGCCTCTCTGATGAACACATTGCTTCTCTCAGGAGGTATGAAAACATCAATGAAAAAAGCCACAATGCAAATCTATCACTGCTGACAATATATGTACTATACATTTAGATATACTGTATAATAATTCTGGTGAATTCTTGTGAACAGAACCCCACCTGTGATTTGTATTTGCATTTCTTACCTGCTGAAAAAGCCCACTTCAGCAACAATTTGAAGTAAAACAGAATGGAAAAATAGTGAAATATAGTAATCTACATTGTATATGAATGAAATCAATTTAAATGTACACTAGTCATCTCTAAAAGCAAAATTTAACCTTGACATTTTGCACATGACAAACATATCTGTCTAGACAGTTTGAAAGAAACTTTAGGAAAATGATAGCTTAGGTATACCCGACAGGTGTGTATTACAATGTGAGAAATGCTTGGATCAGACTGTTGATATCTCTGGTTCATATTATTAAGTTTATTACCCTGCTTGTGCACCAATCAGCCATAAAATTACCAACGCAAAACGTTTTGCTCAATATTGTGTGTACCACTCTGGCCCCTGACACAAGACCTCTGGCGGTGTGCTGTGGTCTCTCGAACCTGGATGGATCATTTGGGTGCTGTTGGTTGTGGCATAGGGCCTCATGGACCATCCCATGGGTGCTCGATCGGATTGGGAACAGGAGAGTTTGGAGGCCAGGTCAGCTGCCATGGCAGACTGTGGTGCACCGTGTTCGGATGCCTTTCTTTCATGTCCAGCACTAACTTTGTTCGACGATTTGTGCTGTATAAGCATAAATGAGCCTTGGGTGCCCCATGATCCTGTCACCAGTTTACTAGTGTATAATTGATAAAATCAGTATTATGTGAGGTTATACAGATCATCTGTATGATTAAGAATACTCTAAGCATCATTATTGTTTTTAAACCAGAGATGTTAATGATTCATTGTTAAGAGATTAAATGCTGGCAAGGATTAACCAATTGAAATTGGATTGTAAAGGTGGATTGTAGTTCAACATTAGTGTAGCTGTTCTTACTAGCCAGGTAAGCCAATTTAAACAACAAAAAATAAATAAATATGTGGAGGTCAGTGTATTAAGCATCTGATTATTAATGATTAATCAATTATTCATTTCCAACATGTTCGACTATTGTTTATGAAAAATGTGCAAAATACAACCGTAATTTTGACTTTCTAAATAACTTCGAAGAACATTTTATAGTTCAACAAACGTAACCAATAGATAGAATCAGTCTTCTAAAGAACACATCTTTTAAAAAATATGATAGTCTAAGACTTGCAAGGGACCTTAATGAAGCCAAAAGAGGCCAAGTCACTAGTAGTTTAAGTCAGAGAAAAAAAAATTATGCAAGCAGGAGTCTTTCTCTAACACTAATGATAAAGAGCATATGCTGAAACCTTTTATCAGAGTGTCTCAATTATGAAACTTTTATTAGCTGGTATTTGAAAAGACAGAGACTTTTAAGTAAGCTGGAAGCTGGAATAAATGCTTTCTCTGCTTGGTTGATTTTCATTTTTCAAGAAACATCTTCAGAAATGTCTACTGGATTTACCTGCTGGAAAGAAGGGGCACTCTAAAGTACAGGCAGCAATATTTAAATCCCAACATGTTGTATATTGGCATGAAGCTTCGCGTGGGCAACAGGAATACAATCCATATAGATGTGTGCACAACAAGGGCTGCAATATTAATGAATGTTGACTGAAGAGTTTCCACTGCTCAGGGTAGGCGTGTCCCATGGCTCATGAAATAATTAGATTTTTGGTTTGGATTTGAGACACTGAAATAGCTGTGAAACTGATGTATTTAAAGGAGACCGAGTTTACTTCAGGTGTAAAGTTAGGTGTAAACATCAGCGGTATATGAATGATTAATCAAAAATTACTGCAAGCTGACCAGGACCATCATTATGCTGGTTTTCTGACCACTGGAAAATATGGAAAAAAACAAAACGAAACAGAAAGTAGTAGAAATGTAAATGTAAATAAGTTTTGCAGTATTATCTTACTCACAAGCCCACACAGTTTTGATTTACATTTAGAAAATATCCGTACATTTTCTTGACTTTGTGGACTTAAAGAAAATCCATCTCACATCTCTTAATCTCGGTTTACTCTCAGTTGCAGGTTTGCATTCTACATCGGCCCTTAAGTGTGAATCCAAGGTGCGTTCCCGGGCTTACATCCAGTTTTCTCCTGGAATAACGTGTCAGTGAAGTCCCATAAACGAATGCTTTTTTGCTACTTTTTTGATTGGTGGTGATGTCCCCAAAGGCCATGTTGAGAAATAGCTAGTTTAGAATTTTTTTTTTTATTATATTGCAACTTGTGCATGCTTGTAAATAACACAAACACAAATACATGTTTCCAGTTAGCAGTAATTCTAATTAGAAGTGCTGCTTGTCAACTGTTTGGGTCCCCTAGCCAGTAGGGGGCCCAGGAACTCCTTTAATGACACAAACATGTGAGAATCGCTTTGAGGCCAGTCAGGACTGTAGAGATGTGGCAATAACTCACTGTTCCTATAATGTTCTAATGACGTTCATAAATGATTGTACAGGTCCCATAGACAGATGCGTCTCCTGCAAATCGGATGACAAGTTATCCGTCTGTCTTCAAGGATCAGAAATTCCTCTCGCTCACTGCTGAAACATTCACTGCAGTGGGGTCCAAGCCACCTAATCCGGGATTACCATTCACAGATGTATAGTCTTTTTTAGAACATTTCCACCATTCATTTGTCTTACTGAGAGTCTCATCACCGTACTATACTTAAAGTATTCTGTCATTGGTTTGGCGCGTTCATTCATGAGAAATATCATTCCAGTTTGACTTGAACTCCTCTTATATCTACAGATTTAATATTGACATCATAATGTTTTTTTTTTTTTCGGGTGCTTTTCAAAACACTGGGGCTCACTCATCAACCTTGTAGTAACTGTCTGAAACATATTCCATATTCCAATATTGTCTACTTGGTTTACAGAAGTTTTGCATTTAGTGACGCCCACAGAACTCCATAAAAGGTCATGAACACAGTGCTGGGATGGGTTCACTATGCCAATAAAAATATTAAGCAGTAAAACAGCATCTGAAAAGGTCAGAATCCTGAGACAAATTACTAAAGAAAAGGTGAATTAGGTGTAAATTAAATGGGATGAAAAGAAAATGGTGTAACATGAAAATGGAGGAGGAGAAAAAAAAAAGATCTGCACTTTACAGAGGTGATCATGAACACCAAGTAGACCACAAAGTGAAACTGCTATTTTTAAATAGTCTTAAGGGTCTGGGAATGTGCTGGAAGTGTTCCACAGTGTTAAAAGAATATGCGATTGCATTCTGAACTATTTTAAAAAGCCACTTTTCATCCTCATGAAGAAAAAGCTCTTCAAACATCCTTGATAATAATGAACTTAACTCTCCATCATTTGTTGACAGTTTAATAATTAAAATTATGTTAAATTAATCACAAATACAGTCTAGAGATTGTTAATGACTGTTTCAGCTAGAAACAACTCGTGAAGCAACTTTTCTGAAACTCGTCAGTCTCATTAGTACTCTCGTTCTAAGAAAGGTTTGATTTATCTATTCCATGCAACCACTGATGATTTCAATCAACTGTGTTCAAAGAACTGAGCAAACCGGCTCTAACCAGGATAGGAAGAGAGGTGGAAGGCACAAGATACTCGTGTTTGATTATAGTTTCTCACAGGTCTTTACCTGGCAGCTTCCTTGAATGATATTCACAGTCACCAGATCCCAGATGTTGAGTTGTTTTGGATGGAGCTTTACTGAACGGTTTGCAAGTGCCCATCATGCCGATCCATCTTGTCGGAGGTGCTTGGAGAGTGAAATTTAATCAGATTACCTAAACAAATGCTAAACTTCTGCCTCCATTTTATCCTAGGGGTTGCTACATCAGATCATTTCATCGTCAAGATCTGGCACAGGTTTTACCTCCTGACTGCTCTCCTTGTTGCAACCCTTCCATTTTTCTAAATGGGACCCACATTGCATTCAATTGCATCGAGCCCCAGGGTCTCGATGGTCTGAGACATCACTGCCCCAAACTTGTGCAAAGTTGTAATTGCTACAAGGGGAGAATTTGTTTTAATGAAAGCAAAATTTCAAAGGACAAATTTCTTATGCTTGCTCTTGAATTCTTATTTCAATATCTTTCCTGCTCATTCTGTAGCTCGTTTGATGAATATAATGAACTCATTCATTTTCATGGAAAATGTGAAATTTTGTGGCTGACCCTGAACATAAATCCATGTAATCCATGCAAATTTTTGGAAAGAAATATTTAAATAGAAGTCAGTCCGTCAATAGGTTTGTATAAGTTTGTCTTCTTATGTGTAAATTTATACAATGAGTAGGATATGAAAGTGTCTCTGAAATAATGGGATTTTCATGAATAATGAATTTCTTGTGTAAAAGCTCCTGTGAACAATTAACGAATAAGGTGTCGTTCCCACATTCTTGAATTTGCTCATGAACCGGTATGATCTTGAGATTGTAGTATATCCTAGAGAGATTATTAAAAAGTTCAGTATTTCTTTTTTGTATTTGTTTTAACCATGCAGCACTCTCATAGCAGCGGCTTGAGTCCAAAAGAGGGGCATCGTTTTTTGTATTAATGATGTTTTGCAAATTGTTGTGTTAAGCAAAGTGTAAAGCAGTTATGATTGTTGTAATGGAATTTAATCATGGGTGAAAGGAGGCCGGTATAGTCCGGTTTTACCACCACAAAACAATTCTGTGGTTGCCCGCAGTACTAGAAAGAGGGGAGAGCAGCTGCCTGCCAAAACCCAAATTTAACACCAGTCAGGAAAGCACTTTCAGCAATAAAACACATTTGATAACGTTATGTCATCACAATCGTGAACTTTTTTCTTCTTAGTAATTGCTTCTAAGTCAGTCCGAACCGCCTCTGACCTGTCCATGTCGTATTTCGATCTTTCATTTTTGCAAGTTAAAGTGAGCCCAAGCTTCAGCCAGCACGCTGCAGCTGAGTGATATCCTCCGCTGTGAGGCTTTGGCAGGAAGTTGGTTGCAAAAAATCCCAAGTAAAATGTGTAGCAGAATAAGTTATGATGGTTCATGCTATTCTGTTTTATATTCCAACAATGCAGACAGAAGCTCAGACAGGCTGTAGGTGAAGTGATGAACAGGGATTCTCTGAGCATGTGCATTCATTTTTCATTCCTAAGCACAGCATGAACAACATGAAACAATAAAGGTTGTGACAATAATAAAAAATAGTGGCTACCTAACCCTAAATTCAATTAAATTCCATTTTATTTTCATAGCACTTTTAATAATGGTCATTACCGACAGAGAAAAAAAACATCTAAATGAGTTTGAAAACTGTGAGGAAATAAATATCAATTCAAATGATCAGATTGTTCCTGATGGGCGAGCCAAGGGCGACGGCAGCAAGAAAAAAACTCCCTGAGATGACAATATGAAGAGACCTTGAGAGTAACCGGAGTCAGCAGGGAACCCATCCTCATCTGGTTCAATATCAGATAGCAGGGACTGATTTGCAGTCATTCTGTGTGTTAGGAGGCTAAAACTTCAGTCTCACAGAATTGAACCTACCATCACAGAACCTAAATAACAACCTAATCCAAACAACCGTTCAAACATCTGTAACATTGCTAACTTAATGTCACGACAATGCTTTGACAACTAAAAATCCCCACTGGATGATGCTTAGCCAGTTCATACTGTAGTAGATTAATTCATGCGACATTAAAGCCATCAAAGATTTCAATTCAGGACAATTGGCCATGCTTTTACAAAACAGTTCAGGATTGCAGAGAAGCCCCTAAATCTCTACATATTCAGCTTGCCAAATGAGGCATACTGTCAGGCAATGATGTTGGGATCACCATGCGAATAAAATGCACTAAACTTCAAAGGCAGGATAACGGATACAACTCTGTTTTGGGCAAAATCTACGCTGTGTGCTCACTTGTCATGAGCTCAGTCATTCGGAGATAAATCTGTCTGTCTCTATCAGTGTCTGTCAGTGTTACAACCTCTATTTACTCTCACTACCTCTGTTCTCTGATATTCCTCTAATGGCATCATATAAAAATACTGGAGAAATAATTTAAACCAAAACTCAAAACTACAGTAGTTCTAAAGAATTTAGGAGTGTTAAATCAACATAATGCCAAAATTAACAACTGTGTATTATGAGCTATATGTATTTTTTTCCCCTGTGGAATATACAGTATTTGACTTGCATTATTCATCAGGTATGTGCCCACTCCAGATGATATAGAGATGTACAAGTCTTATAAAGGAGACGTGAGCGAACTGCACATGGTTGATCAATACATGATGGAGGTACGGTCTATCTATCTTTCTGTCTGTCTGTCTATCTGTCGATCCATCACTGAATATGAATACATTACACAGGCTAGATAATCTTTTCTACAAGTAAATAAAATACTATACATTTTGATATTTTTTTATTATAATTTTTATCATTATTTTATTATTAGAAAGGTTCACAGGGAATCTGGTTAAGACTTGAGGTGTGAAAACAAAGACTTTGTTGAGAGATGCATTTACAGTATTTATTTATGACATGCTGACTGACTTTGCTGTCATTTCCTCTCTGAATCTTTCTGAGTATTCCAGAATTTTTTTTTATTCCAGAATTCCAGAAACAACTTCAGTTTTAGGCCACAACCACTTCAAGTTGAAATCTAATTGCGAGGGGTATTCAAATCAAAAGGGGACTTTGGATTGTGCAGAATAACAAAATATAGTTATGAGAGTAAAAACTTCATTCACATTTATTCCAGCACTTATCGCAGTGTTTCACTTGTGCATTAAGGTAGAAAGATTTATCAGTACGCTGGCACCATGGTCAGACTGCTAGCTTCACTTCGGAAATGCTGGCCTCCCAGGAACTACTTTAATGGCCCAAGCATGTGGAGCGAGGTCAGGTCTGTACAGGGGATGTGTCAATAACTCCCAGCCAAATTCCTGTAATGTGCAAGTGGTGTTAGTGATTTATAGTGCGTACAGTTCCAATAGACGGATGTGGTTCCCCTTGCTGAATAGTACGACTGCAGCGGGCTCTGAGTCACCTCAGCCAGGATTGTCATTCACAGCCTTCTTTAAAACGTTTGCGCTGTTCAATGTTTTACTACAGCGATGAGTCTCATCACAGTACTCTGCTTGCAGTTCTGTAAATGTCAATAGTTTTCCTTATGAGAAAGTCCCGGTTTGACTTGAACGCCCCTCATACTAACTCTTGGCGCTCTCACTTGACGCAGATAAAAATACACACTTATCTATTTAACTATCTCTTTAAGTATGTATCACACAATCACAAATAGGGGCACAGCTGGAGTTTCTTTAGGCGATTTCTAAGTTTAGGTAATATTCAGCACCTTGCCTCAACACCTCCTACTTTGTTTTGGAAGAAACGCAGTTACACGTCTCCCACCAGGGTGACTATACCCACTTGTTTACATGCTTTTCTATTTCCATTAAAGGTCTCTGAACTCATATTTTATTTGCTGATCAGTGTATTGAGTACTTTTGCCATTCCTTAAATTCTCGGTATCATTTCCTCCACAGATGTGTAACATCCCTTACCTGAGCACGCGACTGGACCTTCTCCTAACTCTCAGAGAGCTGCCCATCAGCATAGAAGACCTAACACCGGTTAGTTTGTGCTCCCTCTTCTGCCTGGTCTTCTTCTTTCTTGGTCCTTTCCTCCATCTTTGGGCTACAACCCATTCACCTCTCAGCATGCCACACTTTCCGAATTAGACTGCATTGCTTGTAGATTGTGATACTTAAAGTGGAAAAAAGCTCCAAAGAATGCAATCATTATTCGTAAAATATGGGAAAGTGACGGAGTGAAAATATATGCCAGTGCATGAATATCAATAAACGTGTGTGTGTTTGTGTGTGTGTGTGTGCATTTGTTTTGCAGTTAGTAGTGCATTGCATAGATGATTATGACTGACAGCAGGCTCATAACTAGATATTGGAAAGTTTAAAGAGGTTTTTGCTTTTCGGAATCCTAGCAAAAATGTAACCTGGCAAAGAACAAAAAAAAAAGAGAAACATTCCTAAATATAGCAAATAAAAAGCTTGCTAATGCAAAAGGTAAGTCTGGCGGAAAGCAGGTTCTTGAAAGAATAAATGAAATGGTCTTTTGAGTAAAAAATGTAATGCATTAATACACAGTAGCTTTAGTTTGAAACAATCTGCACTTAGAGCAGGGTGAGGGATTTTCTAATGGCCAATCTCTTCATGGTCCTTCAGATCTTATATTAGTGGAAGAAAGGGGCCTACTGTAGGTTGGGGCCAATGACAGAAATGGTTTGATAGTTTTCCCTGGTGGAGCAGAGACAAAAAGAAAAGTTCCAACCCCCAATTCTGCTTCCATTTCCCAGCTATTTTCAAAGTTAGCCTTTGTTTGAGTCTTTTTGTGTTCGCAAGCCTTCTCTCTTTTTTTCCCCTTTGCTTTCTCATTAGACGCACTCTCTGCACCAAAACACCCTTCATCGGATGAAAGTGCAGTGCTCCGTAAAAGCAATGTGTTGGGGTTTAGTTCTCAAAATCCTCTATACGTTAACAGGTTAGGAATCTTTGCAGACAATTGTCAGGACCCATGTGTTTGTGTTTTAGAGGGGATTTGTCTGAGATTTGAGATACAGCATCAGAAAATGCACTTGACTCAGTATTTGTGTAGCACCAGGGTCACTTGTTTTATCCACAGGGATTCATAGTTATTAAAGTTGCTGTGTGTTTGTGCTTTTTACTTATGACTTTTTACATTGCATGACCTATTGACCTCCAGACAGGCAGGGTGACAGTGATTATGTGATCTGTCCATGCATGTACATGTAATGTTTTGCCAGTGTTGCTCATATATATATGGTTCATGTGTCTATGGATACAACTTAGTATGCATGTATAATTGATATAGTCATTAATAATTTGACTCATGTTCTTGGGGCTATTTAGGATATCGGTGTGAGTGTGTGACTGAGAATGGGTCTCGTTAATCAAACTGAATTCGAACAAGTCGTTTGCAGGGGTATTTACTCATGAAATGTGATCATCATGAAAATCATGTTAGTTTGAAAAAAAATATATAAATCTTTTTTTTGTGTAAATTAACTTATAAGGAGACCAGCTTAATGTGAGCCTCAAATGATCAGTTTTTAATCATATACGATTGTTAAGATCATATACGATTGTTAAGATCATATACGATTGTTAAATTACTGCTATTTTATATATAGATTAGATCACATATTCATTTCACATATGCTATGCATTTCATATTAACGACTAGAAAGGAAGAAATCTAATTAGGAAAAAGGTAATGTCTTTTCTTATAAGAACTAGTTTATGGAAGCAGATGGCTTATCTACAGTATATTACTGTAAGATTTAGTGCACGTTGGGCTTTGGAGTCACACTTTCATTGTTTAGTTGTTATTTTTATTTGCTTTAGGTTCTCTGTGAGCTTTTTCAGTGTCTATAACAGCCCAAGGACAAAATCACAGTCCTTAAGCAGACATCAAACATCAAAACACAAGGGGAAAAAATGTCGAATGCGGCGTAGCAAAAATAGTCACAGCACCAGACCTTGACTCACGGAAGACCCTGTCCAAAAAGTGGTCAGGAAACAGGAACTCAGTAACTGACTAGAACTGAACTCTGTTGGTAGCAGGGTGTCAAGTCTCTAAATGTTCATTAATCAGGGATGTGGTTAACAGTTTACACATGATTGGCATTTATCGACATCCAAACATCCTGAGCTTTTTAGTTCTTCTTTGGTTTGCCTCATGAAAGCGTTTCCGCTCAAAAATGTAACATCAATGTGTATACTGCTCCACCTTTTAATTGTGTTAACTTTTAATTGCAAACGCCTCACAATAGAGACCGACTTACAGAATGCTGCATAATTTTTACCAAGGTGTGAGACATTTGCAATGTCAAAGACAGGTTCAGTCATCGTAGGTGGAACACAATCTGGTCCCTTGCGAAAGATCTATGCTGTAAACAAGAGCGAGCCAAAGCTATTTTCACTACTGACTCCAAATCCGTAAGGATCGCCCGACATGCTAGACTTTTTAATCCTGCAACATTAAGGAGGATTTGCCTGCCATCTGACAGGAGGGGTGCTAGGCTGGGAAGTTGGGCCAGCTCAGCCAGGGGAACAGCAAGAGCTCTCCAGGTGTGACCTGCTGCATTTCATTCTCAGTGGTGGCACCGGGGGCACTTTCAGCTGGGTTTGAAAGCCCACTCATTCCAATTACTAACTATTGCTTTTATGCCCCGGCTATTATTAGTCATATATGCAGAGTTATTAGTGGCATAAACAACATTTAGGAAAACAGACTTGGAGATCCTTGTACATTTAAAATGTGTTCATTGTAGGTACAAATATGATTCTAAAATAATCTTTTTTCAGTTACATATTTACCAAGGCCAGTCATTCTTAACATGTTTCATCTCAAATTAAATGACTTTAACATAATCACTGTAATTTAATAAAAAGAAATACAAATGGGAAATAAATGGTTGGGTTCAGTAGATAAATTGCACAAAGAACATATGAATTATCTTTGTTGTGTTTAATTAAAGCACCTCATTGTGTGATTATTATAGTATTATTTAATAATTTGTTTAAAAAAGCCTGGATGTGCACTTTTCTATGGCAGAAAGCTTACAGACGCTGGAGACTCTTCTATACATTTCAAATAAATGTCTCCTTACATTAACCAGTATGTTTTTCATTGTTAAGCGATGACACAAAGTTTTATCCATTTATTATTGGGTTTAGAATCTATACAGCATCCACCATACTGTGTAGGAGTTGTTACTATGGAAACAATATTATTTTAGAACATGCACATTAATTCAAGGGCCGTTCAAGTCAAACTGGGACTTTTGATTGCGCAGAATAACAGAACACAGTTATGAAAGTAAAAATTACCTTTATTTCCATATACAGTATGATCCTGCTACTGTACATTAATGCACTTATCCCAGCGTTTCATCCGTACTTGGAGGACATCAAGGTAGAAAGTTTTCTCAGTACCAATGGAGCCATGATTGGATAGCCTGCTTCACATCGGAAACTTTTGCCTCCCTAGAACTTCTTTAACGACACAAACATGTGGAAATGTATCAGCTATTTCACAGCAATAATGACATCTTAACAAGTGAAATATTCTTGATTCTAGATAAAACTATCTATAATTTCTTAAAATAAATTTACACCAAACCAAATATAAGATTGTTGAGCATATTTCTAGTCAATTTTGGTTAAGAGAAAACATCTGACAATTGAACAAGAACTTTTTAAAGAAAATGTTATTAGAAATAAGCCTCATCGTCTCTACCGCTTTATCCTGTATACAGAGGTATAGGGAGCCTGGAGCATATTCCAAGAGACTTACAGTAGTGCATGAGCCGGCGTACACCTTAAACATGGTGCCAATCCATTGCAAGCCACATAAACATACACATTCACGCTCGTACACACACTATGGACAATTTGGGAAAGCCGATTAGCCCAATGTGCATGTTTTTAAAGTGTGGAATGAAACCCAGAAGAAACCCACCAAGCACGGGGAGAAAGGCCAAACTCCAAGCACGCTGACCAGAGGCGGGAATCGAACCTGGATCCTCGAGAAGCAAGGCGACACTGCTAATCGCTATACTCATTTTGGGAAAGTGTACATTCATGTAACTATATTCAAGATATTTCCACTTGCTAAGATATAATTTTTTTTTTACCTTTTAAGTGTTTAAGTTTATTCTCTCTTAGATCTGTCTTTCAATGATCTGGTAGGGTACCAGTTGTCCAACAATTTTTTGGTGGTACAATATAGATAAATCCAGATAAAACAATATGTACAGTACATACCTAATAACACTCCAAAAGGCAAACCACCATCAGCCCATTGCTCTGTTGCTTGGTCTCCAATCACATAATATTCCCTTTCCCCCCGCTCGACATAGCATCGAGGAGAACATCCGCAAACGACGTGCTGAGAACCAACGTGAAAAGCATCACCAATTAATGCCCATCGGCTCTGAGCAGCAAATCTAGAGCAGCTGAACCTCTTTGCGCCAGTGAAATTGCAGGAGTGCGATCCTCAGAAGGAAAATCAGCTTGTTAGCTGTGGAATTAATATGAATGTTAAATAGGCTCGGCTAAATTAATGCAGTGTATCTCATTTCCACTAATTAATTAGAGGTAATGGATAGATATTGCAGGTCTGCTTTGAGGCTGGGGTCCCTGATGTGCACTTTTTGTAATAAGAATTAGCTTCTGTTGGTAGTGAAAAAAAGAATCTATATAAAAAAAGTTTCAGCTAAAGGATTTTTTTTCCTCTCCTCAAATAGCAACTGGATTCTGACCTTTTACATTTTCAGAATTATTTTAATAATTCCCTATGACCAGAGCTTGAGGTCTTAATTGCTTCACGTAATGATATAACATTCTATGGTGTACTCTTTATCATGAAAGACAACCGAATGTTCACAAACCTCAGAGAACGTCCGATGTTCCGGGGCCCTCATTAACAGCACTGTTCATGAGACATCATCTTTATCTTTCGCGCTATGGAAGATGACATACTGTGGCCTCTCTCTGTTTGTCCTGCAGCTGATTAACCAGAAGATTGTCATGTGTCGTCAGCTGTGGGGCTGTGAATCGTTCGTGTTCGTGCTCGAGTACCTGCTGACCATCGGCAATTACCTCAACCAGCACGCAGGCAAAGAAAAGGCCAAGGGATTCCGTCTCTCATCCTTAACGAAGGTATGACCTAAGTATGACCTAAAGAGGTGCAAAGGCTAATAAGACTTCTCATTGGAATAGAAGTCTGCTATTTCTGTCCAGCTCTCTCACCTCTGTCTCTTGTTTTTTTCCCCCTATCTCTCCCTGTCTCACTTTTATCTTGTGTAATCTAAACAATCTCTGTTGTTCTGTCACACTCTCTGGTGTTCTCTTTTTCATGCAAATTGGACTAAAACAACAACTTCAAACAATCAAACAAACGAAAAAACTAACACATCGGATTAACCCATCTATAGTGGCTTGCAATTTCACTAACTATTTCACTCGATCTGTCTGTCATCACAAATTGCGGTATTCAACACCTACTATTTTGTTTATGTAATATACACAAGTTAATCCTTTTGGACAAAATTCCCTTAATTCACATAATTGAACTGACTTTTATGAAAAAGCGCTGCTGCAAAACCTTTCGGAACCATAATGTCTTCCGTCTCACTCTTTCACACTCTCTTCTTTCACTTTACTTTCTGTCTAAATTTCCATTTCTCCTCTGTCCACCTTCCCTGGCCCCGATGTGCCCCGTGAGTCACTCGTTCCCAACTCTATCTCCAAAAGCACACGTTTTCTTACCCTTTCTCTCGTCTCATCTCCCCCTGCAAACAAATCTTTCGAGCTCACAACCATTCAGCGGATCAGATAGGTCACCCTTCCCTTCCCAGCTCCCGTTATTCCATTTACTTAAAGGGATAGGACCAGAGAGCGAGCACTTTTTAGGCACCCGGCCTTCATTAGCCTCACAGCCCTTGCGGTGCGCTTTTGTTTTGGGATTATATCAGGCCTGGCTGAGTCGTTAGTGCCGAGGTGGTAATTTGTATCGATTGTTATCGGGCTGCGCGGTGCAGATCTGCTCCCTCAGCACGAAGATTTAAGGGTGTTTGCTCCACATGTGAAAATACTTCCTTCCTGTCTAATGAGACAGAAGAGTTCATTGTGTTTCCTCTGTCCTTGGCCCACAACTCCACCTCTTTTTCTGTTTCTGGAGCAACTGGAAGGTGTGTGTCGGCTGGAGCGGCGAAGGCAACTGTCTTTTAATATTAAATTGACTTTTACTGAATGCTATCTGCTGCCACTAGACTCTTGTTCCATTGGGACTGACTGACTTTAAATTGGTAAACAACATAAAATAGAAACAGTACAGGAGTTATCAAATCTCCACTGCCTTTCAATTAGGGACCAAGAAGACAGCTACATATGCAATTATAATAATAGGAGTGCTACAAATGAATCCACAAGGATTTATGCATTTTCTGCCTTTTTATTGAGTAAATCTGAGTTTATTTGTAGGGCTGATTGCTTCATGATTAAAAACAAGTATTCTTTAAGTGGCTTGGTGATGTGAATCAAAATTTTCATCCAGTTAAAGGTATGATAATGCAGCAGGTAATGTTGCCACCTTACAGCCCCCCTGTTCGATCAGACATTAACCCGAGTCCAAAAACAAGCCAGTAGGTAGACTGTCGACTTCAAATTGTACCGGGATGGGAGTGAGTCAGAAGATTGCATGGTCAAGCCCCAGCTCTATCAAGCTGCCACTGTTCGGCTGTTGCAAAAGTCCTTAACCCTTTCTGCTCTCTGCACCATATCATGGCTGAACCCATTTTCTGACACCAGCTTCCAAGCACCCTTTAATGTGTGAAGAAAGAATATATATGTGTCAAATAAATGCTTCTTTTTATTATATTTCTGTCTTGCACCTAGTGTTCTCTGGATAGCCTGTGTAACCATGGCAACCCTAAATATTGTGACATAAATTTTATAAGTAAAGATAAACCTTACATATTTCCTTTCACTCAATGTCCAAAATAATTAAAGTATATACTCTACAGTTTATTAGAACGAGCCGTTCATTCTTTTGTCATGTGACTCCCATAGGCACTATGCAGTGCAATAGATTTAACAGAGTGAACGACTCAGACTAGAAAACTCATGAGAAGAACCGTTCAATTCTGTTTCCTGTGTAAAGCACTGCATAGCGGCTATGAGAGTCACGTGAGAAAAGAACGAAAGATATGGACCAGAAGATATAAGAGGTGAGCTGCTCATTCTGTTTATTATAATATGTCCTTAGCTGCAGTGTAATATTTGCATTACTGGAACTATAGCCAAAATTTGTGTATGTTGACGTGTTGGGCGTCTGTTTATTAAAAATGTAACATTTTATTTTATTTCTAATCAAAAGAACGAAATTAACTAAATGCTTTAAAAAAAACATTTATTTATGTACATGTAAAATGACAGATGATGTATCTCACCTGTTATGCAGTTTTCTTGGACAAAAATGCCACTCCTGAATGTGTCTGTACTTAAAATGATAGAAGTAAACCACCTGTGAAGGAAAATCTTAACATGAAGCGCATTAAATACATTATCTGTACCACAGTGGTAAATACTAGGTGGCCAACAATGACACTGTACTTCTGCTTTGATAACTGTCAGGTTTGTAATGTTGATATATCCAGTAACAGATGCTTATGTCAGTAATCCTAGTTGAAGTAGGTATGTGTAATGTACTCTGGGTGTAGATTTAATAAAAGGAAGTGGGATTGATTTTCAGGAAACACTAGGAATGCAAGAAGCATCGAACAGTGTGTTTAAACTGATTATTAATCGAACATCGATATGTTTACTCAAACCCATGATTGATGATAGAACGACTCCTCTCACTAATTCCGACCTGCTCTGACATACTGTCTGACCTGTCGCAGCACAGAGCCACCAAAGACCCAGGCCTTCTGTAGTATGGCCTTTGCTGTGTTTTTGGGTAACGATTATAACAATTGAGTAAGGGTAGTCATGGTGATCTTTGTATAAAATCAATCTCATGGCCTTCAAAAAAAGAAGCGTGATTCACTGCAAGGACAGGGAATGGTTCCAATTTTAGTTGCACTATGACATACTACGTGTGTAAACAACGAGCTGAAATTTCGTGTCAGTTGCAAGTGGGTGTAGAATTTTCAAGTCTCTTTCTTTCTTTGGCCTTGGGTTGTTCAAGCACAAATTAAGAATTTTTATCAACATGTATGCTTAAACCCTGTCCTCTTTGTTCTGATGAGAGTGCCGGATGGAATCTTTGTCTGTTTGTCTGTGTGTTTGTGTGTGTGTGTGTGTGTGCGTGTTTCATACTTGTGCTTGTGGTTTGTGGTTTCTCAGGTGGAGGTGCAGGTGCATCAAAGTAGTCCTCATCGCTCATGGCCTTTGATTTCTCTTTTCCACCCATAGCTCACGCAACTGCGTGGGAATGAGAAGAAGTTCACCTTGCTGCATGCCCTTGTGGAGCAGATCATGTTGCATGAGCCCTGTTTGGCTACGTTTTTCCAGGAGTTGACAGAATTTGAGACCGTCCCAGGGGGTAGGCTAATCAAAATTGCATCAAAATGGAAGATTGGATGGTGGATTTTGGACTTTTTGAATGTTTTTCTTTTTTCATTGTGTGTTTTTGTGCTTTTATTCATTAGCATCAATTAAAGGCCTTACAGCTGAAGTGGATGGTAAGTCTTATTGATTGATTGAAGCGTTTTTCATTATAGGATATCATACTGTTTGTGGCACTTTGTAGAAAGCAATTGATTTTTTAACAGAAATGAACCAAATTTTGCATAAAGGTTTGCTTATATTGGTTATAAACCTGTTGCTGTTTATTTGAATGCCACTAAATAAATGACTGCAGGCACAGAATTGTTGGATCTGCTCATGATTGATGCACTACTGTCGTGTTTAACCAAGAGCAATAGTAACTTTCTCTGCAGTGATGGGCTCAGATGGCTTGCTTTATAAACTCAAAGACTTGACATGAGTGTAAGATCTCCATTGTGTCAATGTGGGCCTTTAGAAAGAGGCCATTTAAAAGGAGGTTCTGCCTCAGCGAGCATGGAAGATGGATGATCAGTACCTTGTCTCACCTTCTAGTTGTGAAGAATGAGCTACAGAAGGTCATTCAGTACAGGAAAACATACAAGTGGAAAAACTTAGGCACCCAGCACTCCAAATTCTCCAAAGACCTAAAGGTAATTTTGTATTATCACTGTATAATAAAATGCTAAAGCATGAAAAAAATTACAGATTAGAAAAAATTGTTGGTTTGGATTTTGTTCAGGTCAATAATTTTTTTCCACCAGGTTATTTTAAGACTTAATACTTGCCAATGTATGTGAATTCATGTGTCGTTATGATATGCCTGTAACAATCATTGTTTACCAAGATTATTAGTGCATAATGTTATGCATAATGGTGAATGGTATTTTGATTATTAATCAATAAATAAAAGACATTCCATCAAAATATATTTATTTGGTCAGATCGGATTTACATGTCGTAACGATTCACATTCATAATTACAAGTCTGTCCCCTGAAACAGCATGCATACATACATTGATACGTCTTTGCTCACATCGTCTTGGGTGAAACATGTCATATTTGTGCAACCGCCCGTTCATTCAAATGATGGAAGCAATTTTAGCAAGCAATATGCTTAGGATTTTGCTCTGGAGGATGTTTTGCAGTTAGTCAGCTGTAGTTGTTGCGGTCCAGAAGAAGGAAGAAAGCTTTAGTAGCCGTTGCTAGCCCTGTAATGAAAAGTGCTGATGGACGTCACTGATCGCACTCTGCATGCATCCTATGAATTTGCATGTATTCCAAACTAGCTGTTCTCATTCAAATCACATACTGGATATACTGTATATCTGATCTCAGACTTCATATTCAGGGGTACAGCGGTAGCCAATTATATGATTACAATTAGTTAATGTTTAACGAATGTTTAACTAAATTTGATGCCTCATACCAAACATACAAAAAGCACGGCTTTGCCCTTGTGTTGAGGCTTCACAATCCTCCGTATTCTTCCCCGAAAGAAGTTTCACAATCACCAAAATTCATCCACTCTCTGTAAAAGCTTCCTGTGATGCCAGACACTGGGAAACAAGTGGCAGTAATAACAGTCTTGGAGGTCGATGGCACTCAGTGGATGAGAAAGCATTCCTCTAACTCCTTTTCTTCTTTCATCTCTGACTATAGATGGCCATCGAGAAGTATGAGGCTGATCTTAGCCAGTTGACGAAGAGGTGCGCTGAGATGAGGAAACTCTACGCTGACATATTGGTAATCCCTGAGTTATTATTCCAATATCTTGTGTTGTGTTGCTCGGGGAGACGGATGGGATAGAAGCCTGCTGCTTTGTCCAGATCGGCCTTCTCAATTGTTTCTCTGCTTATCTCTACAAGGCGAAGATGGAGAAAAAGGGAGGGGTGTAATTCAGGCAGCCGATTCCTCAAGGTTACTATGCTCCCCACTGACTTAGTGTCGCCAGCTAAGTGCTGCTGCGCTGTACATCCTGAGACGCACTATTCGGAGTTGATGGCTTCTAATAGTTTACATAAAGCCACAGGATTGTGCGCGAGGATTGTTTCATTTGGTATTCAATCATATAGTCGCGTCGTTTTGATTTAAAGAACCTTGTGGATTTAGAGTACTTTATCATGCTTCATCAATGCTGCTACAGGTTCCTTTCTAAGTTTGCTAGCTTCACCACATTGTCCCTATTACAGTACATGTTTAAAGATGTTACTCCATATCAGAGCAGTCCTAAAACATAACCTGGCAAGCTGCACAAGAGTGTTGATCAGATCTTCTTTGCTGCACTATGCTTTCTGCACTGTGTGCTCCTGGTAAGATAAAGGGAGCTTTTGTTTCTCAGTCTATAATGTACATTTTCCCCAACTGTCCCAATTTTACACAAGACTATCCATCATCTCTAAAAGTGTTATTGGTCTTCTGTGAGAATTCGGGCTTGTGAGAGTAAGACAGTGGTGAGTGGTGAGTCCGTAGCTGTGGAAGGGGAATTGCTTTAGTTCCACAATTACAGCACAAACTTTGGTCCCACATCACCAATAAAGAGGAAGTGACTCGGGTCAGCCAGTGAGAGTAAAAAACAGGCAGAGTTAGAGAACAAGAAAAGACAAGACAGAGGACTTAGGGGTTGGACTGAGCACGATTAGGGAGAAGGACAGGAGAGAAAGAGACAGAGGGAATGATAGGAGTGTAGTGCAGTGACTCCTGCATTATCAGTGACAGACTGCCGTGCCCATGTTCCCCTGGGTGTTCAAATGTCTTACTGTTTCATCATTGTACAAAACTGAACCCTTGGCCCTAGATGAGGCTAGGAACTGCCTGGCAGTAAACTCTCAGTGCTTATTCAAGTCTTACTTTGTTCCTTTTTTAACCGAATGATGTACCAGTATGAGATATTATTTTGATGGAGAGCACATCGTGACATCATAGCTGTGTTTACACAGACAATATTTCCTCGATCCAGTGATTATCATTCTGATTAGAGATCCAAGCCTAACTGTTTACATGGATATTGATAATCTGACAAAAGTTGCATTTACATGTACAATGCAATTAATTCAAACTGTTTATTCTGCAGAGAAGAGGATTTTTTCCTCCCTAACTTTGAGATTAAGCTAGGATTCACATCTTTTCCAACAAATCCCATCTTCTGCTATATGATTGGTGTTACATGAATTCATTCTCGTGAGCGTCAGTGATCAGTGGATGAAAACATAGGGCAAATGTGCCAGGAATGTATTTATTCCAACAACATAGAGTGTTTACATGGCTAATATTTACCTACCTATGAAATGGTCGAAAATTCATTCTTCAAGCCAGCTTGGTTCCAGTTTTATTCCGATTGTGTTATTATTCCATGTATTAGTCACATTTATATGGTTTACGTTTATCCTGTTTTCTCCACAGGTGAAATTCGGAGAGCCTTCGGATCAAGATTCTCAAGAAGTGATTGGCTGGGTTTGCCAGTTTATCAACGAATTCAAAAGGATTCATGCAGAGTTCACACGTTGAGATTTGCCATCAACGGTGTGTCTGTTGGTGCCTTTGTGCGTGTGTGTTTGTGTGTTTGTGTATTCGTGTACGAGTGTGTGCTTTTGTGTATGACTAAGAAGCCTGACCTGGCCTCTCAAGCATAACAGAGAAGGCGTGTCAATCCAAAGACCATTTGAATGTCAGTCTAAACTAAAGAGCAAGGTTTTCAGCGAGCATCCTAATCCAAGGGTTTAGTGAAGGATTTGCTGGATCTATCGCCGATCCGGTGTTTACTTTGATTAAAAGTCTTTGGCAGATTTACTGAACGCTGAAAGCAGCTCTCTCACTCCAGTCCATAACAAAGAGGACTGCTGGATGCACTGCTAGCTCAGGAGAAACGGCTCGGTTGGAAGCCGATATAGATCGCCTGTTACTTTTCTGTTCCTGCTCTTTCAATGGAAGTTACTGGGCTGGAGATGACAAACAGGGGCTGCCAAGCTAGCAGCGTGCACCCAGCTGCCCGAGAATGAGGGAGGGCAGCAGTGGCCAAAGCCTGATGAAGCCCCCATGCACACATTTCTCCAGACTCACCGACATGAAGACTTCACTGGACTGCTTTTGTTCCTCCCCTTCATTTAAATTAGCTTTGCAGATAAGCCATGTTTTAGATTGATTTTCTCTGTGACTTGAGGGAGCACAGGGCTTTATGTGTCTTACATTTTAAGCAGACATCAAGAGCCAGACAGATGTGTCCTTGATTTTAAAAAGCTAAATATTTCGGAATAATGGAAGTCTGGGCAGCTCATTGCTCACATGTGCCACAGGGCAGTATTTCAAAGAAATCGATTTCCATCGAAAACATAAGCATTGCAGCATACAGTATATAGGAATAGGTCAGAGATAATAAAAATAATGTGTTCAGTAATTCAGAATGAGAAAGGAAACCTAGAAAAGTTAGATTTTAGGCATTGTGCACCGTACGGTGAAACAATAAAACTGAACTGATTAAACTGATATAATGTTTTTATTGCATATGTCTCTGGGATGTCTGCACGCCCTGGAGGGGTTTTATAATACTCCAATCATCTTCTCTGTCTAGCAGACAAAAATCCCTCCTTTCTGTACGGTAGATGTGCGATTTGTAATGACACAATAACACGACAGAAACTGAAACTCGAAATGATCCGATACACATTAGTATATGGAGAGAAGGTTAGCACTGCTTGTTCAGTCCACAGACATTTCAGGAAAGCAAGATGTATAATGCAGACAAGCTCTTATTTGATTTACAACTTTTACACAGTTGGGTTTAAAGACATCTGTACATAAAAAACAAAAAAACTTAGATTGGAAATTTATGTTCCGACTCATATATACAGTTTTTATTTTTATTTTTATCAAGCTATGCCAGTTTGTGTTAGGTTCACACCTTTTTGAATAGATATTGTTTTAGACTTAACAGAGTCTGTTTGTCTGTTTTCGAGTTGACTAATTGACTCATGCAGTTACGAGTCAAGTTCTTGGGGGCGGTGGGAAAAAAATGTGTGTCAGACAGTAAAGAAAAAGAGCTAAATACACAATACTTTGATGTCTGCAAATATTTTAGTCCCGATGAAGCCAATTCCACTGTCATTGTGAAAGACTACGACGTTCTTAAAGGCTCTGTTGCTTTAATGCAGCATTATCACATTTATATTACTTTGTGCGAAGTGCGAAGGAAAATCCTTCTTTGGTTATATTTGTTGTTTTTTAAAGATAAATACAATTTGATGAAAATCCTTGTACTGTAGCGTAATGAATTCTGGTGTGAAAGATTGCATTTGCGGCTACAGGGTGCACACCACTATCCAATCACGCTCGGCTTGTTTAGAGCCTGGCCTCATTTGTGGATACTACTGAGACAAGATTAAAAAAAAAAAACATGGAATAAACAAATCTATCAAAGATTTATTGATATATGGAGGACTCTGTTGATGGACACGAGCTTACACGCTGGGCGCTTACAGTTCCAGAATCAGTGATTTCATCTAAGCCACTGGGAATTTCGTATTTTCTTTAAAAGTATAATATGAGTTCAAGATTTATGATTTTTTTTTACTTGTGTTGTTAATGGCAACAAAAGAATTCAGGTTGATTGGGCTGTTAATGGAAATGTGCTTTTCAGTGACTGGACCAGCGGGGCCCTTGCCCCGGACTGTCAGACTGTCAGGGGCCTTTGAAAAGATTCAGGCCTCTTCTGAGGCTTCGGAAGATCAGAGGTTCTCAGACACGACCCAAGATTTTTTGAGTTCATGAGGTTTTTTGCCTGCCCTGACACCCCATCCAGGGTGTATCCTGCCTCGTGCCCTAAGTCTCCAAGGATAGACTGCAGGTCCCCCACAACCCTGTATACAGGATAAAGCGGTATAGACAATGATGTTGAGTTTTTTTTGCCTGTGGTTTTTACAGTTTGGTTTTTCTGAGGTCTTATTGAAGGCTTTACAAAGGTTTCTAAAGCTTCCCGAGGTCCTTGGCATTTCAATATCTAATCATTTTGATTAATGTATGGTTTTCACATTTTATGCAAATTTCCATAATTTTCTTTTGATTGTATAAAGCTGCTTTGCAACAATGACAATTCTTAAAAGTGCTATAAAAATAAATTGAATTGAAAAAAAAAAAAAAAAATTCAGTGTTCTTATAAAGCCTCAGGGCCCCTGAGGATTTCTGACACTCTTGAAGGTCCAACACTTTGCGGCATACCCATGCCCCAGGGCCCCAGGCAGCCTGGTGGGTATAATCATAAAGGGCCTCCTCAAGCCTCAGGCCATGCCTGGACACCGTGATCACCATAGAATGGCCTGTAGCACTACACTCAGTGTCTTTTTCTACATGAAATCCTTACAAAAACTCTGAAGAGAAGTATGGACCAGTCACATCTTAAATCAATGTCAATAATGCCATCATTTGTTAAACATGTTACTGTAACTTTAAAGAACTGGTGGATGACATTGCAAGGACATAGGTAACAAAGAATCACCTCTAGTCTCGTTTGCCCATGTTGGGGTCCCCTAACTTTCAGGACCATATTCTGGCTCTGGTGCCTTAAATTTTGAGTTGACACTTGCTATTGTTTTAGATTTTTTCCAAACCTATTTTCACCATGATTTTCTTCCAAATTTGGTCATGTCCAATCTTGTTCGGTCACTCCTCCATCAGTGACAGCTGCCGACCATGAAGGGTAGAAAGCTAACGTGCATGTGAAGCTGCTGAATGCATCTTTCCGACTGCAGCTCATGCGCCATTAAGGGTGAAGTAAAACACTCTCCAGAGGAAAGTGCTATCCACCCCTTCTGCTTGAGCTCACGAAAGCCAATTATTTGCTAATGTTGCTATGATTGATGTGGGGGCAAGAATTTAATGAGAATCAACTCATGATCTCTTTCTATTGCATTAATCAGGAGCTTGTTGTTTCAGGATTTTAAATAGTAAAAGAACGGCAGTTTTTGATTGGACTACGTGAATAGATAACTAGATAAATACTCATAGAAAAAATAATAATGGAACCCTCTTTGTTTTTTTGTTTTTGTTCTTTGACCGCACTGTTCGTCTGCGAGGTTTACTGATGAGAGATATTATTTCCTGCTGCTTGAACCAACCCACCTGTACTGTACATGAGAGCTTTGAGCATTTTCACCGATGCAGACGTTCAATCACAGCCTCTTTCTTCTAGAATCTTTGCTTCTACATTGATCTACAGTACATCTACATTTGAATCTTCATTTAAATAAACCTACTTCTATATCCGTTTTCTCAGGAGCAAGATGCTGAAACGGCTGTTTTTGTGTCTTTTTTGTGGTTATTTATTGCCTTGTACTGTAGGAAGAACTGCTTTTATAGAAAAGCAACAGCTGAGGCAACCGTGGAGCACTGTAATGATTTTGTCATAAAGCGATGTGGGAAAAGTACAGAGTGAAATCGAGGCTTAAGGCTCAGATTTTCCTGAAGGTTAATTGAAATGAATTTACATTCAGAATGTATAGACATATATAGAAAGTATAAAAGGCAAAGCTAGGCATACTGTATGGTCATACATATTTAAAGATGCTTTAAGGAATTAAAGTCCCACCCTATTATGAGGTTGTTCATTTTAGTGCATATTATTCAGTAATCGAAATGAATTATTCAGTAACTACAGGAAAACTAATAAGAAAGGTTTGTAGTTATAAGAGTCGGAACAGGCCCTGGGAGTTTATAGGGATAATAGATTTCGAGTTCTAATAAAAGTTTGTAAGCATTTTCTGCAATGCCTCATTGTGCTTATTCCCAATACACAGCTGCAGAAATGTTCTGAAGTGTTGAGTTGTTTTGTTTCACGACATGGGATACGAAGCCGATAATTTCCTGTCAGTCTGCAACGCCGGCTTTTTAAAGACGACCTGTCAGTCTCTGGTTAGAAGCCAGTTTGCATTTGATCCGTCTTTGTGAAGCCATAAATAACCATTTATATTCATGTATGGGCGCTATTGTAATAATCTGTGTGAAGTGGTGAGTGATTGACCATATAGCTTTAACTTTAGGTATGTTGAAGGTGTAAGTCTATTTAACTCTAAAAGTGCCATCTTTAAATGAAATGAAAAAGACATGGTGTGTTTGAATATGAATAGTTTGTTTTATATATATATATATATATATATATTTATTTTATTTATTTATTTATTTATTTATTTATTTTTTTGCTTCATTCCCTCATAGAGCTGGTCCCAGGTTCAAACCTGAGCTTCATTTGCTGAAGACTATACAGTAGTTCCCCTTGTGTGCATTTCCTTTGGGGTCTCTAGTTTCTTCCCATCCGTGGCTACATTAAATTGTGCCTACTTGTGAATGAGTGTGTACATCTCGTCTTGTAATTGGCTGGCGTGTATTCCCACTGTGTAACTAGTTTTTCTGGGATCCACCACAGCACTGACCAGGATAACATTAACTAAAGATGAATGAATAACACTATGTAACACTGTTTTTTTTGTGTGTTTTTGTGTTTTTTTTTAAATTTTTTTTTTACCTTTTTTGTTCCTGGCTAGAAAGTGTTTCCAAATTGCTTATGCCTAAAGTAAATGAAAAGATAGCTATTTTTCTCTTTAAACAAATTTTTTTTCATAAACTAGTAGAGGAGCAGGCTGGTCTAAGTATTTCCGAAACTGCTGATCTACTGGGATTTTCACACACAACCTTCTCTAGGGTTTACAGAGAATGGTCTGAAAAAGAGAAAATACCCAGTGAGTGACAGTTCTCTGGGTGAAAATGCATTGTTGATGCCAGAGGTCAGGGGAGAATGGCCAGACTTGTTCAAGTTGATCAAAAGCCAACAGTAACTCAAGTAAAATCTCATTACAACTGAGGCATGCCGAATAGCATCTCTGAAGACAACACATCGAACCTTGAAGCAGATGGGCTACAGCAGCAGAAGACCACACCAGGGGCCCACTCCTGTCAGCTGAGAACAGGAAACTGAGGCTACAATTCACATTTGGCTCACCAAATTTAGATAATGGGAAATTTAAAAAACAAAAAACAAACAAAAAAAAAAAACTGTTGAGTCCTGATTTCTGCTGCAATATTAAATTTTAAGTAAACAACATGGATCATGCATTTTATGCATAACGGTTCAGGCTCCCAGTGCTGTAATGTTGTGTGGGAAACTTCGGGCCCCTAAGTACCGATTGAGCATCATTTAAATGCCACAGCATACAGTACCTGGGTATTGTTGCTGACCATGTCCATCCATTTATGACCACAGGATAATGCACCTTATCACAAAGCTTAAATCATCTCAAATTGGTTTCTTGAACATGACAGTGACTTCACTGTACAGTCACCAGCTCTCAAGCCAATAGAGCACGTTAAGGATTTGGTATTACGGAAGAATCACATTGTGGATGTGCAGCCGACAAATCTACAAATCTGCATGAAGGAAAAAGGGGCTCCTACTCAGAACTAGTACATAAGGAGTACCTAAGGGTGACTATATATATATATATATATATATATATATATACACAGGCTCACCACTCACCACTTGTGTTTAATTCGAGTATGAATTTATCAGAGATGGCATGTCCCAGATGCATTCTGCTATGTACAAAATTATACTGAAAATATACTCTTTGACAGCATCTGCTAAAATGTATGAAGCCTACAAGGTGTATTTCAGCATATTGGACTTTAAACGGCGCAAACAAGGAGTGTAAACCCGACAACACAATGGGAGACTATATTTGGCAGTCTATGCATTCAGGTGATTTACATACATTAAAAAAGCAGTCTCGAAAACCTACTTAATGCTAAACATTTTTGTTCATTTTTGTATAATATACATGTATATTACATAACAATATATACATTTATTCAGAACATATATACTGTAAATGAAAATGTTCCTATTTTTACCAACAAAATAGGTTACTTTATACATTTTATTATCCAGGACACGAAAGAAAAGCTTTAAGGGAATAATGGCCATTTTCTATACTTTTACAATGCAAACAATTAAGAAATAATACATACAGTGGCTTGGAAAAGTATTCGGCCCCCACGAACTTTTCCACATTTTGTCACATTACAGCCACAAACATGAATCAATTTTATTGGAATTCCACGTGAAAGACCAATA
>JAQQZT010000015.1:19141847-19151850 GCA_030068275.1 Clarias platycephalus | reverse complement strand
ATCTTCACTTTTATTTCTTTGTTTTTGTTGTGACTGGCAGCGGAATTGCACGCAACATACATGGATTTTTTTATTTAGTTTTGTTTTTAACGACCCGCCCCAACCCGCCCCGCAAATAAAGCGACAGTTTCTTTACCCGCCCCAACTCGACCCGCGGGCTACCCACGGGGTCCGCGGGTTACCAGACGACCCGCGCATCACTAGTATGCAGTAAGTGACCAGGATCATCACACCACTTATCATGAATTAATTTCCTATAATACAACAGGCTGGTAAATCTGTGAAACAGTATTCCTTTGGTTTATAGTCACATAAATTAGACGTATATTACTTACAGTACATAATAAATTGTTTAAATGTTACAGTAGTACTATATTCTAAACTTAGGATAACAAATAGATAACAAATCCATTTTTTTTTTTTACTTCTTCTTGGCAGAATTGTTCAATATCAACCAGGTTGGATAGACAGGATCAGTGCACAGCCAATTTCAGGGCTCTCAAGAGATGCTCTATTGGGTTTAGGTCCAGGACCAGCCACAGCTGGGCCACCGGTCCAGGACTTTAACAGAGTTGTTCTGAAGCCACTTCTATGTTTTCTTGGTATCTTGATTTGAGCCTTGGTCTTGTTAAACTCTAAACCTTTGCCCCAGCCTGAGACCCTGAGAGAAGGTTTTCACTTAGCATAGCTCTTTATTTTTCTGCATTCATTTTTCCATTTATACTCACTATTCTTCCAGTCCCAGTTGCAGAGAAACAACCCCACAGCATGATGGTGCCACTACCGTGTTTGACTGTAGGGATGGTTTTAATTAGGTGATGCGCAGTGCCTGATTTCCTAATTCCATATATTTTAGTCTTTCAATATTTCAAGTAGTTTATTTCTTATGGTGTGATTCTCCTTCAGGGGCTTCTGCGCAAACTTTCCACAGACTATCATGACTTTTAATGATGATGCTTTTGTCTGGCCGCCTTACCGTAGAGGCCTGATTGGTGGATTGGTGCAGTGATGGCTGTCCCTCTGTCAGGCTCTACCATCTCTACAAAGGAACTCAGGACTTCATTGGGTTCTTGCTCACTTGCCTGGCCAAGGCGTTGTTTCCCCAGTTACTCAGTTTGGCTTGGAGGCCAGCTCTGGAAAAAGCTCTGTTGGTTATTCCAAATCTTTCATTTGAGAATGATGGAGGCTACCATGCCCATGGGTGCTTTCAATGCTTTTCAGATAATTTTATCAACCTTCAGGATTTGTTTTCACTCTGACATACACTATTTAGGGTGACACCTTATGTAGACAAGTATGTACATTTCCAGGTTATGTTCAATGAATTCCGTCAGGCACAGATGGACTCCAATCAAGTTGAAGAAGCATCTCATAGATGCACCAGAGATCAATTACAAGTGTCATATCAAAAGGGTTGAATAGGGGTTCAGTCAGCACTTTCTCCCTGATATGGTACCCCTGAGAGTTCTTGCTCCAGGCAAAAATATTAGACAGCTTTGCAAATGTCATTCTAAAGTACATTAAGCCTATAGGACAAACTGATACAACTACTCAAGTACATCTTGGTCAGCCACTTTACATTTTGTAAATGAGAATGTAAATGAGTAGATAAGCTCGTAAGGCCTTTCCATCAGTCACCCAATGCCTTTACCACTGCCCACCTGAATCTCTAATAACACTCACCATGAAAGACGGTGAATGCTCCATCTCTTGTTCTATTTGTTCTACTATAAGCTTCTACTTTATATGGTGGCCTAGAAAACTAAATAACAAATTAAAAAACTAAATAACAAAACCGAAAAAACAAAATAACAAATAAAAAAAACATAACAAATTCAAAAACAAAATAACAAAACCGAAAACAAAATAACAAATAAAAAAACCATAACAAATTCAAAAACAAAATAACAAAACCGAAAAAACAAAATAACAAAACCGAAAACAAAATAACAAAGCCGAAAACAAATTTAAAATCTGAAAACACAATGAATTGTCCAGAAACAAAATATTAAATGAGAAAACACGTCAACAATTCAGTCAAACCGTAAAGGGTAGGCATAGTTTGCGAATTAAATTCTTATCGCTGATTAGACGAGACGTCTATAACTCAAGACATAAGTCACTTAGAGTATGTCTCATTTGGTATTTTCTTCCTGCACATGTCGTTGTGTTTTCTTATTTGTTAATTTGTTTTTGGTTTTGTTATTTTGCTTTTGAATTTGTTATTTTATTTTCCAATTTTGTTATTTTGCTTTCGGTTTTGATATTTAGTTTTGCACTTCTCGGTCACTTCGCACTTCTCTGTAATTTTAAGATACTGAAAATGAAGACCTCTTGCTGATGCACTTGCAAATACTGTATACAGTCCTTTTGAATTTTTTTCTACTTTATTATTGAGTACAAAAACATTTCTGATTTTCTGATTTACCACTGAGTAGCAGTAGTAAAGTCGTCTTTAGCAATTTCTTTAACTTAATTAATTTAATTTCTTTTCAATTTTTTTTTACCTTGCTACACAAATGCAATAAATAGCAAAAATAACAATAAATAACAAAACTCCTATTAACAGCTTCAGTTTCAGGATCTATCTTAAAGACAAAAGCACACATATCCTGAAAGTGACAGAGACAAAGTGCACATATCCTGAGTATATGAAATACAATCTTGATTTCCACACTTCACTTAAAAACAGTAAATCACCAGCCTAAAGTGAAGGCAAACCTAAAAGGATAACAACCAGGGGGAAAAAATGACAGGAAATAACAAGACACACATAATAAACTCTGCAGGAATCCAAAAGATTAGAAAAAAAAAAAAAAAGATAATCAAACCATAAAAGAAACCCACACCAGAATTAAAACTATTTAAAGTATAATTCACTGTGTCTTGTTTTGCATCATGGACAATTTTCCTAAGACTACTAGGACACCATACAAATATAACATGTTGGATGATCCGTCATTTCTCATGATGGATGATATATTCATTTCATTTGAAAATTTGATTTGCATTGTTTCTAAGCACAATATGTTCATACTTATAGCATGAAACATACAATATCCAACTCAAACCGCCAACAACTAAGAGCACACAACAAATTTCTCCATCGCAAAAATACATAGAGCCCACAGGTAATCTCATAATCACTCTTTTTATAATTACTAAGTGAAAAATCGCCTTGCACCTCCAGGGTCCGGGTCCGATTCCCGGCCAGGCTCGATTCCCATCTCTGTGTGCATGGAGTTTGCATGTTCTCCCCGTGCTTGGTGGGTTTCCTCCGGGTACTCTGGTTTCCTCCCACAGTCCAAAGACATGCAGATTAGGCTAACTGGCTAACTCCCAAATTGCCCGTAGTGTGTGAATGTGTGTGTGTGCCCTGCGATGGATTGGCACCCTGTCCAGGGTGTACCCTGCCTGGTTCCCTAAGCCTCCTGGGATAGGCTCCAGGCCCTCCGCGACCCTGAATACAGGATAAAGCGGTATAGAAGGTGAGTGAGTGATTATTGTAATCAGCTGAAGTTGCTTGAGCAGGTACAAGGTTCGAGTGTTTAATTATGGTACTTCACAGACAATCAGCAAACAATCATGTCAATGCACTTCAAAGAGCTGTACCATTCTGTACTCAGCTGCTGCAAGACACCATGTGACTCATTCAAGGTGATAATTAAGACCCCAATGATAATTAGTATGAACATTTGCCAGTAAACTCTGATTTGATTCTAAAATACCAGAGCTTTTTAAACTTAACACGAAATACAGATTATGGAGGTGCAACAGTTCCAATTTGTGTAGAGAAAGAGCAGGTCTGCACCTGAACAGCCATATGATGCTCTGGTCGACTTACAATTATCTTTGTTGAAAGCAAGAAATAATTAGTGAACTGAGAGAGAGTGGATTTAATAAAAACTCTCTTAAATAACCAAACAAATATATTTAAATCAACAGGAACAGCAGCTGTGGTGTGACTATGACTGTGTACTATAGCGTTTTGTTGATACAAAAATATATACTTATACACCAGTCAGCCATAACATTATGACAGGTGAAGTGAATACCATTGATCACCAACTATACACAAGAAAACTGGTGACAAGATCAGGGTATCCAAGACTCACCCATGCCCGCAGTGACCAAAGGCCAGCTTGTCCAGTCTGATCCCACAGAAAAGCCAATGCAGAAAACTTTGGGAAATACATTAATGCTGGCTACAATAGAAAGACAACAGAACACAAGACAGCAATGGGTGTGTCTTTCCAGGGAGTTCAAGGTAGTTGATCAGTCGTCTACTCTCCCCAGATCTTAATGTTCTGAAGAAACAAGTCCTATCCACGAAGGCCCCATCCCACAACCCATGGCACTCAAATGATCTGCTGCTAACGTCCTGGTGCAGGACACCACAGATCACTCCCAGAGGTCTTGTGGAGTCACGCCCCAAAAGTGCCAGAGCTGCCCTGGTGGCACAAGGGGAACCTACACAAAATTGAGCATAGTGATTTTCATTTTAATGTTAGGGCTAAGCAGTGATCATGTGATCATGTAGCATCAGACAGGCTCCATCAATTCAGCCAACACATAGACTAACACAGTTCTGTATGCTTTTCATTAATCAATGAATTTGATCATTTTAATTGATTGGACAACACAACAGCAGAGGATATCACATTGTACATTTTGTCAGTTTATAGTGATGTGGAATCTGGAGTCCACTGTCCTTGTCGATAATTGATAATTGTAATTTTTCTTTTTTGTAAATAACAACACTTTTGTTACATTTATAATGAAGTTTAAGTCGATGTTCTATTATTTGTCTATGTTCCTGTGAATTAGCCTTGCTTTACAAACATTAATGCATAGGAATGAGTGTATTAATATTAAACTGTGATTTGCCTCTGGACCAGCTCTACAGTCAGAGCTATTGTTGTACAAAAATAATAAACGCTTTCTATAGAGGAAAATATTGTTGTAACTATACCAAGTAAACAAATAAATAATTGGTAGCTGAATGCTAGACTAGAGATTATACAGTGTCAGATTGTATTATAACACAACTCGTGCACAAGTCTATAGAACTGCCCTTCAGTAGGATTAGCACTAGTATGAAATAAAAAGAAAAATGGGTTTAAATATTGTTTAAGCACTTTTCCATTTTCAGAAACTTTATAATTCATTAATGCAACAAGAAACTGAGTAACATGCATCGCAATTTTGAAACATGTAGAGTTTATTTCTGAATTTTGATTGTAAAACTTGTGTGGTCTTTCCAGCTTTTGTTAAATTTAATTACTGAAGAATCTAGTGCAGTAACCCTCCTACAAGAAGGCTGGTGGTGTGTTGGCTTTGCAGATGCATTTAAGTTTTCATCTTTGGCTAACAGATGTCAGCGCTGCTGTGCATGCTTGCGCTTTTCGGGCAAAACTGAGACAAATTACTGCTTGGCATGGATTCGCGCATCTGTTATTTGGAACAGGTGTTGGCAGACCTGGAGATGCTTTTTTTTAAAGTCAATATCAAATGAAAAGACTGTCTGTGTAGGTTTATGCTGGGGACTAATATAAATTAATGACCAGAATGGGGGGGGGAGGGGGGGTGTGGGGGGGGGGTGCATTTTTCATAATACTGTCTGCAAATCTTTGCAATAAGGCAGAAGTGAGTGTTCTGACAGTGACATAATTATTTCTATTAAGTATCACATGCTGTACATCCACTCAGCATCCCTCGGAAAGCAATTACTCCCCACACAAACTTAACTAAAAATTGATGGAGGCAAAAGAAAGGATGCGATCTCATGAGATGTCGCCTTGACTATCCATCTGCCTAAGTGCCAGTGTTTCCCTTGCACATGTGCCTGATCACTGCACTTTTATGGTACTTTGGGCTTTAGATGACGTTTGCACAAGCAGCCAGGTTGCATTAGTCAATTTTGTAATTGCCAGGATTCTCGGCAGCCCTACAAAACCCTATTGGAAAATAGCAAGACGTCTCAGTGGACTCTGTACAAGGTAGAGAAAATGAGAGAGAGAGAGAGAGAGAGAGAAAGAGAGAGAGAGACGCCAAAAGATATGAGCTTGATCATATATGCAGTGGCTCAGTTCACTTTCCTCAGGCATGCCAAGCACCCGGTTCAGCGCAGGCAGATGAGCTTTTCATTTCCCATTCAGAAATCAGTGCATGTCATGCTACCCAGCCACCCGTAGTGATAG
Organism: Clarias platycephalus; assembly: GCA_030068275.1. NCBI lineage: Eukaryota > Metazoa > Chordata > Actinopteri > Siluriformes > Clariidae > Clarias > Clarias platycephalus. The sequence goes on along the minus strand of JAQQZT010000015.1, from coordinate 19,145,650 downwards.
TGCTGCATTCTAAACCAGGTGGTGCACTCTCCCTCTTTCACCTCAGAGCAGAGACGTGGCTTTGCATGCATGCCAAGCCCTCTGTATCTCTTATATCTCTGGACGCAAATGCAGGGTCCTTGTTAGGCCAGCTGGTAATACAACATTAATGATGATTTAATGAAAGGACGTGTAGCTGAAATTGATAGGGCCATAATGAAGACACCTACAAAGTTTTTTTTTTCCTTGGCCTGCAAATCATGGTGATGCATAAGACTTACCCTTGTTGACCAGGGACTGCAGCCCTGAGACTAAAAGCAAATGACCAAAATGACAACTTCAAATAGAAGCGGGAGTTATGGGCATGGGGTTGTAATCAGCATGCTTAATTCTGTCTGAAATCTGTGTGCATACCAGAATAAATTCCTTCTGGGAATTTACGTGTACTCCTAATTTGTTACAGCATTCAGATTTAAACCTGAAGTAGGTATGCATAAACCAGAAATTTTCATATCTTTAATAATTAAATATGAATCCTGTCACTACAGTATTTCTCCCAAACACTGAAAAACAATTAACAAAAATATGGAAATGGCAATAATTTTTTCTGCTTGTGAAATTTTTTTTTTCAACAAAGCATAGCAAATGTAGTCCAATTCAAATCACTGCAAACCTGATAAGGCAGTAACTAAGGGGCCACTCTGACCCACTCACAATGGAAAAATGGGGGAAAAAATTGCGTTCATATTAATTCTAGCCACATCCATGTCAGGTTCACAATGTGTCTATCATGTTGTCAGTAATTTCCTATCGTGCACATGTTAATGCTCTCACTATGCTCAATGAGATTGAACTGCCATATCATTACTGTATATCCAAACAGATCGCACCATGCTTTTTTTTTTATGTGATTGTTGCATGCTTACTACAGTCTTCTACAACATGGCATGGACCTCCATGGTCAAAGCACAAGCCTGAACGACAACAATGAACTCTGAACTCCAAATGCCATCCAACCTTTCTTATCAGCACCATGCTTATACTGTAGTACATCAATGAAATCTCTAACAGGTGTTAAATATGCTGCTAACATGTCCATCAAGAGAGACAAGACTATGTCCTTACAGGTTTCTACTGCATTCCTGCCAAAGTGTACAAGTTCTTATTGTGTTCACCCAATTTTTTGAGAACCTCCTGGTAATGCGTTTCAGTGTAACAAGGGTTTAAGGATGAAAAACTAAATGCTAAATACATGAAATAAACTCACCTTTACAGTATTTTATTGTGCTTCAAGCTTTATATCTGACTATTTGCTCATTGAAAGGGTCTTGAGAAATTTTTTTTTATATGATGGAGCTTTTGCTTGTATTCGCACATCTGCCTTCACATGCTTATGAACGTGAGTAACATCCAATTCTCAATTCATATGGATTAATATGATGTTGACCCATCCTTTGCAACTATAACAGCTTAGGAGTGTTTATGGGAATTTTTTGACCATTCTTCCAGAAGCGCATTTGTGAGGTCAGACAGTAATGTTGAACGAGAAGTCCTGGCTCGCAGTCTCTGCTCTAATTCATCTCAAAGGTATTCTATTGGGTTAAGGTCAGGACTCTGTGCAGGCCAGTCAAGTTCTTCCACACCAAACTCGCTCATCCGTGTCTTTATGGACGTCATGTTGGAACAGGAAGGGGCCAGCTCCAAATTTGGGAGCATGAAGGCACATCATAATCCTCCCCTCACCAAACTTTATACTTTGCACAATGCAGTCAGACAAGTACCGTTCTCCTGGCAACCACCAAACCCAGTCTCGTCCTTCAGATTGCCAGACAGAGAAGCGTGATTCGGCACTCCAGAGAACGTCTCCACTGCTCTAGAGTCCAATGGCGGCGTGCTTTACACCACTGTTTCTGATGCTTTGTATTGCACTTGGTGATGAAAGGCTTGGATGCAGCTGCTCGACCATGGAAACCCATTCCATGAAGCTCTCTACACACTAGAGATAAGTACTCACTCTCTACGCACTGTTCCTGAGCTAATCTGAAGGTCACATGAAGTTTGGAGGTCTGTAGCTATTGACTCTGTAGAAAGTTGCCGACCTCTGTACACAATACATCCTATCACTGTACCACACTGGAATTCGCTGAGCTCATGAGAGCAACCCATTTTTTCAGGTATGATATATATATATACAGTACATGTATACTGTATTACGCTATATAGTCACATATATTGAGACTGAAAAACTAGTCAAATTTCAGCTTTTTCTTTTCCCTGTCAAGTAGACATATTATAACAATAGCAGTGATTAATAAATTATATACGTTTAATCATTATTGTACATTTCTGGTACGTACTGTAGCTATTGTGATAATCAAAAATAGCAATAAAGCAGGACATCAGGAGCATGCATGTGTGCAAGTCAGCATGAGAGAAGAAAATTGCAGCCAGCACAGAAGAATAAAGGATTTTTAACTTACGGTCTGATTGGTATTTGGAATAGAAATACTGCATCTCTGCTCTTTTCATTTAAAGTGTTCCAAAGACACAGTTCTCTGTATTATGCGCTTTGAATATTGAACATACTGTAATTATTATTATAGTGCTCCATTTGTACACAGGCAGTCTGCAGGCTATTTTGTGCATATTACTCACACTGAAGGCCATATCAGACATGCTGTTAAAATATTTGTTATTCCTGTCTATCTAATCAAAAAGTAAAACGATTGTGATTGCTAGAGGACAAAAATGCTTGTGTTCATTTATGACCAGTAATTAGCATCATGCAGACTGCATAACTATAGCAAGAGGAAATTATTCAGTCACTTTTGTTTTTATTATTTAATATACTTGCGGTGCCTTATTACACTTGAAGTGTCATATTTGCACACATAATGCTTTTCGAGATTACAGAAGAATGTATTCATAAGCCTATATTATATGTAAAAGTAAATTAATAGGAAGAAAATGGTTTGAACACTATATTAAAATGTACACTGTATATGTAAAGATAATGAAATAAAAGCAGATCAAGGCATAAATTTAGCAAAAAAAAGTTTATTTTATAGTAAAAAAAAAAAAAGAAAGAAAAACTTCCATTAGTTTTCCAAATAGTGTACCTTTCACTTCTTCTGCTCTAGTGTTACAAACACAACTGTCTCCATTTTGGTGCAAAACAACCACCTCATTGTAATTAAAATGTCATTTATTTATTTATTTATTTATTTATTTATTTATCTTAAAATTACTTTTATACACACAAATTAGCTAAACAATACATTTCATCCATATGTCCAAAACAAATTATTGTTTCTTATTTTCCTTCTACCTGTCTCAGTCACTGGCTGAATCCAATGTGCAATCCCTGCACAAGAGCTAGTGCTACTGTAGGTTGACTGTCTTGAGTCAGAAAAAAGAGGATTTTTTTTTTAAACCTAACGCTACATCTAATATTTGCTGGCAGTTCAATACTACAGAAAAAAAAAACTACATTTAAAACTAATTTACAGATGAAACACACCTGCACATGAAGAAAATTAATAGATCAGATTTAGCAATATTTCACACAAAGTGCTTTCTTTTTGCATGCCCTTCCTTTTCTGGCTCACCTGACCGCTTACTCTCAATCCTAGCATGTCTGTTTAAACACTTTGCCACTCTGGGGGGTCGGTCATGGAGTGAACATAGAGTAACGATGCCAGTCAGGACTAACAGATTCAGATTAATGAACAGATGAGATTTTGTTATTATTATTTAATTAAATGATTAAATGGCAATTTCACCACGTTAGTATATTATATATAATGTATATACATATGTTAGTA
>JAQQZT010000015.1:19095368-19111415 GCA_030068275.1 Clarias platycephalus | reverse complement strand
CGATGGATTGGCACCCTGTCCAGGGTGTACCCCGCCTTGTGCCCTAAGTTTCCTGGGATAGGCTCCAGGTCCCCGCGTCCCTGAACAGGATAAAGCGGTATAGAAGATGACTGACTGACTGACTGACTAATTGATCAGATGTGACTAGTTGAGTAGCAAGTCCTCTGGATTGGTGTTCCAGACCCAGGAAAGGTTTGGCATGGTATAGATGGACCTAGGTATAGGCATGGTATAGGCACTGGAATAGGTATAGGAACTGGCATGGTATAGAGAAAATGAAATGAAAAAATAAACTCAACCTTGTTGACTGTGGTTCTCTGTGGCTGAACTGGAAAGTCTACCTGGTCAGGATGTAGTGACTGACCTCACTGTCATATAGATATGTCTCTGCCACTACTGCTGATTCTGACCACACTGTACAGAGTCTCCCAGGATGTCCTCTCTGAGTTATGAGCATGACGAGCATGTAAGGGAAATCATTAGTACTTTATAATTTGGATTCAGGTTTCTTGAGTATTAGCTTTACTACAGGGACTGTTTGATCATGAAAAGTCTAAGTATCTTGAAGGTTTATTTCACTGGGGGCTCATAAATTTGGCACTGCCTTTGAAAGGGGGTAAGTTTTGGGATCTCTCCCATTTACTGGAGTCCCATGAGATCTTTCTTTAATGTTTCCATACAGGATGCTAAATTGAAATGGCTTCTACCTTACCTTCTGTAGGTTCTACAAGGTTACCATTGCCCTCTAAGACATTGTGGTGTAAATGATCTATGTGATTCTAACCATATTATAGAAGAAGTAGAAGTAATAGTACACGCCACTGTAGTTCTTGGGATAAACACTGGATAATTTCCAAGGGCAGTAAGAATCGTTGGATAAGCTATGCTACAAATGCCATACAGAACCATCCCACCATAAGACTTTATGACAGGTGTTCCAGAGGAAGACAACAACACTAAAAATCATGTATTTTATATCTCACACAGTTGCATACAGTATATTACTAGCACAATAACATAATCTTGAAGCAAAACTATTTTGCAGATTTTCTCGATACTTTCTCTGATACTGATTTCAGGATCCAGTGTTGAATTAACTTACTGCGCCCAATTGGCTTCCCCTGGAGATTGGGTAAAGGTTTCAGGCCAGATATTGTAGATGTGAGTATACAGAGCAAAACAGAAACATATTAGTAGGTTCTCTGGAAGCTAACTCTGTCTGAGCTTGTGGGAATAAGGTAGAAAGCAGACTCATGAAAAGAAGATTAATGGTTCATCCCATAAGCCCAATCACACTCTGTCTCTGAACAGAAGAAGAAAAAGAAGGAGTAAGATAGTTAAAGTCTTTTGTGCTTCTTCTGTAATCTGCTCAGTTTGTTACTAATGGTGAAAGATGATCATAACAAGAGAGAATTTTGATTTATTAGTCAGGGTAATTTACCAAATGCATTTATATGAGTTGCCTCTGATTCATCACAATTCATGAGTAAAGTCCACTCAAGTGAGACTGATAATGCTTAATTCATCACATTCAGCAGAGGGTGTTTTATATCATTTATAGCTCTCGATGCATTGTAACCTATGCGTTCACTACCTACATCATAAGTGTATACCATCCATATCAGTCAATAACATTAACAACACACAGCATTAAAACATTAACATTGATTATCAATTAAATACCAGTAAACTGGTGGCAGGATCATGGGCACCCAAGGCCCTTGGGGACCAAAGGCCAGCTCATCCAGTCTAATCCTACATAAAAGCCAATGCAGCACAAATCACCAAAAAGTCATTGCTGGCCACAATAGAAAGGCATCAAAACAACCAGTGCACCACAGCCCACCACATATGGGGCCCAGCAAGCAAAGAGCCCAAGGCCGCCAACCTGGCCTCCAAATTCCACTGTTCCACTGGGATGTTTCAGAAAAACAAGTCTGATCCACGGAGGCACCACCCTGCAACTGACAGCACCCAAAGGAACCGCTGCCAACATCCTGTTGCCGGACACCACAGCACACCCCCGGAGAAGATGTGGAAACATACTCATAGGGGACAGAGCTGCCCTGTGTCAAAAGGAGGGCCTAGACATTACTGGGGACAATGTTTGATAGTAAGTGTAGTTATGGCTGATCAGTGTATATAAAGATACTTGAAAAATTACAGGAAAAACACAAACATAAAACCTACGGTTTACAAGTCTTTGGTGCTGTACGGGGGGAATGTAGACCTTTCTTCTAAAAGTTATTCCCTCAGGTAAAGTTTTGATGATGGCGGATGATGGAGAATGATGTCATTTAAATGTCAATCCAAAATTTCCAGTAGGTCTTCAGCTGGGTTGAGAGCTGGTGATGGCATATGATTTTCATAATTTGTATACTCCCCAGTGTCCTGACCAGGGAAATAAATGTTTACTGATGTCAGATACTGGAAGAGATCACTCATCTCAGCATAGTATGTTTTTACAAAAGAAAAAAAGAAAAAAAAATAAGAACTAATATTATAAGTCAATATATAATTGGATTGATTTGTTCTTACTTTTCCATATGGGGAGAGGTGAACCCAAATGGTCCCTTCAGCATTCCGTAGTCAGTGCAGTGAAATTTATTGGAAATGTTTCCATGGAAACCTTTTTTCAACATCTGGCTGCATAAATGGCAAGCAGTATGTTTGATTATCAGGAGTGTGCCTAAAGACAGAGAGGATCGGTTGAACTGCAGATTGTTAAACATGCACTGTATTAGGTCAGGTGTGTCTGAGAAAGTGTTTAGGAATACAGGGAGACATGGCAGTGCAGCAGTTAATGTTGCTACTTCACAGCTCCAGTGGTCATTCCTGAGGTCAGGTTATTGACTTTGCTTTGGGTTTCTTCCGGGTCCTTCAGCATCCAACACATGCAGGTATGTTGATATAAAGTGCTAACTTGCCTTCCTTTTAGGTTTAACTGATTGTGTGAATGTCACTATGATGGACTGGCATTCCATCCCGATGTCTTCTCCCAACGTGTGCTCAGTGCTTCCAGAAATATGCTATGTCAGAATATCTTTGTATTGATTTGACTTATTCCTCTATGGGAACAAGTGGACCCAAATCAAGGCAGCAGAATGCCCCCCTACAGCATTCTGTACTCAGTGTTGTTACTCCTGCTGCATAATTTGATTAAAATTAAATTCTCTCCCCCAGGTTCCAAAACTTGCAGGTTGGTTGATTCCACTACTACAAATCTGCCTTTAGGTTTGAAAGATTATGTGAACATGTCTGGGTGGATGTGTGATTGTGGAGCCCCGCGATGGACTGGCATCCGTCCCAGGATGCATTCTCACACTGCTCCCAGTATAGACTCCTGATGATCTGTATTACCTACAAAGTTACAGGATCTAGGTGTATGAAAATTTCAATATAATCTAAAATTACCCAACTATTCTGCTGTCCGTCACGCCCCAAAGCCCTGGATAACAGTTAATCCCGTACTTAATCCAGGAAGTCAAGGTTGAGACAAAAAGAGAGACACACTTTTTTTTTTTTTATGTATATCACTGTTAGCTTGTGGTAGCAAGTTTATTATTTAGATTTGAGAAACCAGTGAAAGCAATTCATTATGTATTTGAACAACCGCAACCTCAGTCATTGCAACAAAAAAAAAGAATATTAATAATATAAACAATACGCAGCACAGTGACATAGTGGTTAGCACCGTGGCTCCACATGACCAGGGTCAAGGGTTTGACTCCCGCTTAGTGTCTGTGTGCATGGAGTTTGCATGTGATTGGTGGGTTTCCTCCGGGTACTCCAATTTCCTATCATGGCCCAAAGACATGCAGATGTGTGTGTGTGTGTGTGCAAAATAGATTGCCACTCTGTCCAGTGTGTACCCCGCCTCATGCCCACAGTCTCCTGGAATAGGCTACAGGCCCTCAAGACCCTGTATATAAGTATATAAGTGGTATAGAAGATGAAGATAACAAATAAATAAATACCAGGCACTCACACAGGAACTCAACTTGACATAATCTCAAAAAGAAAAGAAAAAGAGAAAAAAAGAAGGCTGCAAGTGAAATTTAATAACAATCCTAGGTGAATTAACTGCACAAACCAAAATATTCCCTACTCATCCTACTACCCGGATCATCATCACCATCAAAAAATAAATATTTGTGCTGTTGATGTCGCGAAAGAAAATTAACGTCTCAAGAGCATGTCTCATTGAAGAGGGACCACAGATACCTCTGGATGTGATATTGATGTGCTGTTCAAATAATTCAAGCTGTGTGATACACAAATCTCAACACACATTAAGCTGAATTTCTTTGACCACATCACCATTCTGTTTGATTGTTTTACTTCTGTTTTTTTTTTTTTTTTTGGTTTGTTGTTTTATGCACTGAAAGATTACTGCAGAGTCTACACCCTGCCAAGATCAAACTCTTCTAATCTTTATTCCAATGGTGCACTTTTATCAGCCTGGCTTTTAAGTTGCATGGATAAAAACTGTGATTAATGCGAATTTAACTCCCGAGACTTTGGAGGTGATTGTTCTTTAAGTGTAGATCCTCCCAGGGACAGACAGCCTCTCTTCCCTGTCACAAAGTCACTGATTTTTTTTTTCTTTCCTTTTGCCTGAGCATGTCATCATGTCAACAGTGCCTGGCCCTCTTTCCCTGTCCTGGTGGTCCTTTGTCCATTAGTGTGTCTTCTCGTGCTCTGCTCATAATCCCAGAGCCATGCTGTACATGTCAGATCATCTAGCTCTGTCCCACAATAGGGGAGCCATGTCGTCCCTCAAGTACACTCTGCTTTTAAATCGCCCAGCGTACTAATGCGCATACTGTATTCAGTCCTGTTATCCTACATAAAGGGGACTTTATTCATTCAGGGAAAGGTTAGCTCACTGAGATGAGTTGATATTCATCTCCCACTTCAATTACATCCTAAATTCTCTCTTTGAGAAACCGATGCAACTGAACTCAGTCGGGGTCAACAGACACATTAACATAATAATACTGAAAGTTAGTTGGAATCACTTTCAATGCACAATAATGCACCTGTGTAAATCCGTCAAGATATAAACATACATAGACTCTTTGATAGGCATTTCTAAGCATTGGTATGCATTGCACCTGTGATTTGTTTATTTTTTTTTTACCTTTCAGACTGACTTATGTACAATAAAAGTTTATGTGGCTGATGCGACAGCTGCAGTGCCATTTAGCACTTTTAAAATGTTAAATGCAAAAACAAAACACATAAACAGTATAACAATGCTAAACAAATACTAATCATGAATATTTATTCATAACAATAACTTTATTGTTAATTCAATTCAATTTTATTTGTATAGCGCTTTTAACAATTGTCATTGTGGCAAGGCAGCTTTACACAATCAAAATAATTATTTAAGCTTGTTTGGAATGTGTGTGTGTATGAATCAAAATGGTCAGATAGTCCCTGATGAGCTAGGCGAGGGCGACAGTGGCAAGGAAAAACTCCCTGAGCTGGCAATAGGAAGAAATCTTGTGAGGAACCGGACTCAACGGTTGACCCATCCTCTTTTGGGTGAAACAGAAAGCAGGAATTGATCTGCATTCATACTGTGTGTTAGGTGGCAGCCAGTTCAGTATAACAGTATATTGTTAGAAAAATATTGTAAGATAAAATTTGGAAAACAATTAATTAAAGGATGACGGAAATGTGACTATTTTCATTTTTATTTCAGTTTTGAAGTGATACTTCATTCTTAATCCATTACCATTTCTAATTCTGTCTATACTGTATATAGATACTATATACTGTAATGGCTCGAACATGGGAGCCATTGAACCATTTGAGATATCAACAATCCCTTTGTAATTTTGTATCCTCAATGTCTTGAGTTCATATTGGCCCGGTTTGGTGGCAATGGTATAAATCTGCTTGTTGTTGTTGGTCTTTCGGCTGCTCCCAGCAAGGGGTCGCCACAGCGGAATATCCAGTCTGCACTACAACTTGGCACAGGTTTTACGCCGGATGCCCTTCCTGACACAACCCTCCCATTTTATCCGGGCTTGGGACCGGCACTGCATCCAGTGGCTGGGGTTTGGGCACTGGCTGGGAATCGAACCCGGGCCTTCCACATGGCAGGCGAAACACCTACCACTGAGCCACCAGTGCCCTTCATATGGTATAAATCCTCTAAATGGAGTATATAAAATTTCTGTGTTCTGCAAACAACCAAAAAAAAACTGATTTGCTGTTGAGTCCATGACATGTATAGCGAAAGTTGTTCAGCTTAATGAGACCTAAATGTGTACCAGATTTCACATGTTTACATGCAAGTGTGTATGAGCTGTGCAGCAAAATCTCCTGTGGAGGCCCTGCAGATTCCTTCCTGTAGATTCCACCCTGTGTGCTTATTTTCATTATTTCTCCAAAATGCCCTGGATGCTTGAAAAAAATAAAATCCTGGAACAAGAGGTCCCTTCACACACTATGATGTCATATGGCTGATGTCATAGAGCTTGGCCCCTAAAAATAGCTAAGAAATAGCACATGTTCTTTTTGGACACTTAGCCAGCTACAGTACATCCTTACATGCATTAGTTTATAACATTATTATTTTTATCAGCAAAAAGTGAATGTCACGGAGTTTGTTAGGTAGTCGGAAATTATATACATACTGTGTAACACCTAGAATCAAGGTGTATCAAGGTGCAAAGTTTAATTAGTAGTAGTATATATTTTTTAGTGTTGTGTGTGTCCGCATGCATGTGAAACATTTATTCTTTTGCTGATAAAAATAATTATGATATAAAATAAAGTATGTGACAAAAAAGTAAATGCTAGAGGCAAAATACCACAGAAGAAAATGTAATGGTTTAATACATGTACGTTAAGTGGGAGACCGAGACTTTTGACAGGAGCCAATCAGAAACAGGTCGTACCCCTTCCAGCTTCTGATTGGCTGGAATTGTCCCTGCTCGAGACGCTGATCCACTAAAATTGAAAGCGTTGTAATATTGAGCGCGCACAGGAGAGAGCGTAAATCGAGTTTGAGCATGCGGGAATACAGAATGCACACTAATGAGACTTGTAACGAGTGAAAAATTTTATCTAAGCGCAAAACAGATTTATTTTTTTTTGCTCAGGATTTTTATCCTGAAAATAACGGCATACTATTCCACTCTATCAACTAAACTGATAAGCTTGTTTAGGTCTGCCTCCTTGTTTTGCTAATCTCTGGCAAGATTGGTGAATTAATAGTGTTTTGCAATGTGTGAGTGTAACAGCATCTGGGATTCCTGTCAGGTAAATAATTTAGAAATGAGATCGCATGTATGTAAGAATCAAGCTTGTAATCTTGAAGCTAATGCTAACTACAGCTTAGATCGATGTGAATTATTCGCTTGATACAAAGTGAAAAGTACAGAAATTCTTGTTTTATGAGAATACATGCAATCATGTGTGAGACATATGTAGTGACATGCAGCACATTAAAATGTCAAAATAAAAGCCAGTCAGTGTGTTTCCAAAAGTTGCTAAATTAATTATAAGCACCAAAAAGATTTTGTTCTAGGTAACTTTTCTTTGTTTATATTGTACATACGTAATTAAAAACTGTTATTTGTGTAAGTTATTAGAACACAAAATACATACTGTCCGTAATGCTCAGGTGATATTATTAAATTGAATTTAATTCAGTTTTATGACGCTTTTAACAATGGTCATTTGCGCAAAACAGCTTTACAGATTCAAAAGTAAATTATGGAAATGAGTTTAAAATGTGTGAGGAAAAATTTATGAATCAAAAAGATTGTTCCAGGCGAAGTGTTTAAGTTAATATGGAGTCCACTATTGGAGGCTCAAGTACAAAGCTGCTTGCGAAAGCGATCCTGAATGATTGAGCGACTGCAGTCACAAGTCCTCAGAGAAGAACTGTCTGTATCAGCCAAGTCCAAGACCATTTTCATGCTTAAGTGGAACCATCCCCAGTCACCACACGCAACCCAAGCAGACCACAGGGGCCTCCATGCGACGAGATCTCCAACCAGAAACGGAGCACCAGGATGAATCAGACAGCCCAGGAGGGCAGCGGCTCAGGAGCGTCATGTGTAGCTCGACAGAGACACACAGAGAGAGAGAGAGAGAGAGAGAGAGAGAGCGGTTAGATATGGTCACAGTCACATAATGTATAAGGTGAATGTATATTTAGTGCAGAGTGAAAGCAAGGACTCCGACAGCGTAACTAAGAAATGACAGCCAGAAGGAAACAGACATGAGGGCTCACTGGGATGTAAAGCAACCAGTCACTCCACCATCAACAAATTTGAGTGATCAATGAGAGTGGGTAAGACAGCATTTAACCAAACCAGTTCAGCATAATACTCTATGTCATTGAGTTCCCCAGATCTGCTCCTTTATAATATATAAAGCCATTCTAATATGAGCCATTCAAAAAAGGCTTGGCTAAATAAATAGGTTTTTAGTCTAGACTTAAACACCAAGACTGTGTCTGAGTACCGGGCATTAATTAGAAGGCTATTTAAAAACATTCCATATTATAAGTGCTGCTGAAAATACGTTTATTGAATAAAGGGCTTTGCCTCTCCAAATCAGCACTACTCTGTAATACACTCCTAGAACAATACATTATTTTATGTATTGAGACAAGGTGCTGCTAAAATAACAAATGGCGTGGCCTTTCCAAATCAGCACTACTTTGTAAATGACTAGCAAAATCTTGTGTTGTGAGTGAAATAAATCACAAAAACTTTTAACATGCAAAACCTCTTGCCATCATCCCTGAAAAAAAATTCTACAGGAAACACTGTAATTACATTATCAAATCAGAAGTTTGCAGACAACTGTTGGCACAAAGTTGGAAGCACCATGTTTTTGCACGCCATACCATGACATTTTCCCTTCACTACGACAACACGATAATGTCCTTTAGCACAAAATGAGATCCAAAAATATATGATTGGTCAAAAATGGTGTTTAAATATATATACAGTAAATAGATAAACTCAAGTGGCCGGCACAGTGACCTCAACCCAAGTAAACAGCTTTGGGATGAACTGGAATGCCGACTGGAACATCCGACATCAAAGCTCTTGTGGTATACAGTACATAGTTCAAAATCTAGAGGAAACCCTTCCCTGAAGAATGGAGGATGCCATAACAGCAAAGGCGAACCGATCTGTAATGGGATTTTTTTTTAAAAGCATGCATATGAAACAAGTTAGTACCTGTTATCACTTCAGGCAACCAATTGATTGCCTCAAATGGTTTTAAAAATTGATTGCAGAAAGTAATAATGTGTTTAAGTAGAATCAACTTCTTGCTTGAATGACCATATTTAAAATATTTGAAATATTTGTTTTTTATTTGATTAAAACAAGCAATACATCGTTGACAATGTTCTTTGAGAGCTATAAGATGTTTAAAAAAATAATAATAATAAATAATAATAATAATATATATATATATATATATATTTTTTTTTTTTTTAAAGGAAGGAAGAAATTGTTTTCACAAAATTACCAAAACAGTATATTCTTACTTTTTGGCACAGTGATGTCTTCTGTGACACTTAAAACAGACTTCAGGAAGAAATGGCACCCTCACTATTGCAATCAACTGTCTATTACAATACTCTGAACAATCGTATTTCAGACTAGTCAGAATCCTGAAAATGGCATTTTGTTTTGTTTTTTTTCTCCCCAACTGCCTGCTACTGCAGATAATTCTAGGTTGAAAAAATATTTGTCCAAGGAGAAGGTAGAAGGTAAATTGCTACGGAGAGAAAAGTCAAAATTCAGAGAAAAAAAAAAGTCAACTCAAATTGACTCAAATTGATCATTTTATGGCTGTAATTTGCAGAAAAGACCAAATTTACTCTGTGAAAATAAGACAAATGTATAAATTGTTCAGTAACCTCCAGCAAACTAGCCCAGACATGGCCTGAGTGAATTTGGCCAATCAGAATCAGTCCTGCAGGGGTGTGGCACAGGGTAAATCTTAGTAAGTTTAAGTTTGTTATTGTAAAAGTGATAACATATTAGAAAGAACACAGTAATTTATAGTAAACCTGTTTTTTTTCTTTTCACACATTGAGGTTGTCAGAAGAGACTTTTTGGCAGGACACTATTGACTAACTTGTACAAGATGCCTCTCTTAAGCTCACACCAGCTGCTGGTTGTACAAATTGAAGGAGCAGGTACGGTCTAATCAAATCATGAGTGCATTTGAGCTTGTGCTGCTTTCCCAGTGAGCAATCACTGATCACCATCGTTTGTTCCGCTCATGCGAAGCTCACTCTTCTTCTGCTTTAAACACAAATTTGTTCTCACTTTTTATGAGGAATAAACATGCATGTATTTACCCAAATATGTACAACTGTTTTATTTACTATCATTAATGATAGAAAAAAGTATTTTATAAACGGTGATACGATGGCTTAGTGGTTAGCATTGCTGCCTTGCACCTCCTGGTCTTGGGTTCGATTCCCATGTCGAGTATGTGTGCATGGAATTGTCATGTTTTGGGTTTCCTCCCACGGTCCAAAGACATGCAGATTAGGCTATGTGTGAAAGTGCGTGCAAATGTTGACCGAAATGGGAATAAATACAGTGGTCACCATTGGCCTCCATGGTCCCTGGCTTGGCTCCAGTGGCTTCTAAATTGATGGATGGATGGATTTTTATAAATACCACACATGATTTCTGTGCAAGGAGCAACACCTAACAAGTCTTTTAGCTGCTTTTCTCCTTAAAAAAAAAAAAAAAAAGAAGGCAACACTGCTACTTTTCAAACAAAGTTTTACGCTGTAGACAACTAACTCACAACCTGTGGAAGAATCTGCTGGCAGTCATGTGATTTCCATTATGATTTTGTTTGTTTATTAGACACTGGGATTATCACTGACACAGTAGGGCCTCAGGTGAGAAGTGCGTATGGCAGGTGCACACTGAAAGGTGTAAGGCCTGCGTGAGAATGTGAGAGAGGAGAGAAAAATGCAGACAGTTCTGTGCTAGCGTTTTCCCAAGGGGATCCAGGGAACTCAGAACGCTAAGCTTGCCATCTGTTCATTGCTAAAGCTCCACAGTGAAGGCACGACCAGTTTGAAGTGCTGCTGAACAACTTAATAACGAAGCGACCAATTTCAGACTTCTTGTTTGTTTCAATGCGGTTTGAACTCTAGCTACTAACAGGTGCTAGTCTGCTTGAAATTTGCATGTTGGCTATATAAGCTGCAGGACTGAAAAAGGAAAGCTGGAGCGACAGAGCCCCCTCGTGGTGAAATTAAACACTGCATTACAGTGTTGTCTAAAATCCATCTCTTTGGAGTTTGCACACTCACCATATAATGAGACTGTCATGAATTGACCTTACTTTTTAATTTAGTCACAATAAATTATTTATTTATTAAATTAATTAATTAATTATTTATTTATTTCCTGATCAGTGTTGTTGTGGATCTGGAGCCTATCCTGGGAACACTAGGTGCAAGGTTGGAATACAGCCTGGATGAGGCATCAATTCATCACAGGATACCACACATTCACAGCTAGGGGCAATTTATTCTGGTCAATCCACGTAATGGCATGTTTTGGGAGGTGGGATGATAAACGAGAACCTGAACGGACCCCCAGAGACACTAAGAGAAGCTGAGAAACTCAACACATACAATAACTCGAGCTCAGGATTAAATCTTGTGAGGCTGTGTGAGGTTGTGAAGCTGCAACACTATACTCAATGCACCACTGTGCCAGCTAAAGTACATTTTATGTGATATTTTAGTAATGAATGCATGCATGGTCAAAGACCAGCATAATAAAAAAAAAAAGTCAAACAAAAAAGGTATCAGTTATGTTGTAGATTTTAGAATGCTGAATCTTCTTGTTGGAAATAAGCATGCAGATGAAGTGATTTTACAGACTGTCACGGTGTATCAGCGAACTGCGGCATCCTTATCACCTAATGTGATAAAAAAAACATATTGATACCTTTGTGCATGATATCTACAGTAATAAACTAGATACCTTCTTACATTAATGAGTGTCCAATTATACAATGCTAAACTGCTCTGAGATTATGGTTTCACTGAGGGCAGAGAGAATTCAAAATAATAGAGAGAGAGAGGGAGAGAGAGCATTTGGCACTGTAGAACTGAACACAGGAAGGCCGTGCGGGAAATAAGAGCAGTTATTTCCCTGTGCTCTTTGAAGCCAGACTTTAACAAGCTGTACTTATAAAGGCTGAGCAAGCGAAGGCGGGTCTGCTCTTAAGCTGGCGCTGGCTAGCAAGATGCCCACGGGGGCGCAGGAACTTGTTAATTGAGATCTCAATCCTCCTGAGGTTAGCCACCGGAACGTCAAACTCCATTTATTTATCTGATATTTCATTAGCTCGAGCAGGCCACACTCGCAGGCATGGTTTAATTAGGCCTGTGCCTGTTGCCATATTCCCTTTCCAGCCGAGACTACACGGGATGTGCTTAGAAAATTATTTGTATTTTTTAGCTATTGTTTATGTAGGTGCACCCAGCAATGCTGTGTTTTTAAGATTAGTACAGTGGATTACATGCAGTCCGGAGAGAACGTCTTACTTGTTCAACTAAGCAATCCTGAACAGGATGTAGTGCTATTTACCTAGAAAGTATTTAACCCATATACATATAGTTAACACTCAAAGCACAGAGGTGAATAATGGATTTAGAAACAGTCACAGGCTTTAAATTACCGGGAAACTGTTTGGTGCTTTTGGAAATGCATAACACTTTGGGGTGTTTGTTTTTGTGTGTGTGTCAGAGAAGAACACTGATAATGTTTTATTCTGAAATGAATTTATGTCAGTTCTAAGACTGCAATATATTTCAGGATGTCGGATGTGCTCTCCCCTTTTAAGTCAGGCTTCGGGGTCCTCGGGCTGTCCTCAGGCAGTGTGTGTTCCAAATGCAGGAATACCTGCCGCCTCATACTAATCCGAAGGAAACAAAAAATCAGGTCCTCTTTCAATCAAAACATTCTAAATGCTTCAGAGAACTGCAGGGAAGACATATTTACACAGTTACACAGTAATCATATCTGATATAAGATTTTTTTTCTTTTTAAACACTGACATAACAGTTAATTATAGCATATGAGCAGCAACAGGGGGGGTGGCAGTGACTCAGAGCTCAGAAAGCTATATGCATAAAGAAATCTAATATGTAAAAGTTTTACGGGTTTTCGAGTCAAACTGGGACTTTTGTTTGCAGAAGACCATGGATATTTATCTATGTAATCCCCTGCTGCACTGAAATGTTGGCCTCCTGGGAACTCCTTTAATGGATCAAAATATGTGGAAATGGTTTGGTGTGAAGTCAGGACTATATAGGGGATGTGGTAGTAACTCCAAGTTGAATTTCTGTTCCCACTGACAGATGAGTCTCTTCTGCAGGTTGACGACTATCCATCGATTTTTAAGAATCAAGCATTCCACTCGTGGAATATTCATGGGAATGACTGCAGTGGGCTCTGAGCCAACCTGGCCAAGATCTTAATTCAGAGACGTACGGCACAGGGTGCCTGTCCATCGCAGGGCGCACACACATACGCACACTCACATGCTCATTCACACTCTACGGGTACTACAATTAAAATCAGCCTAATCTGCATGTCTTTGGACTGTGGGAGGAACTCGGAGGGAATCGAATCCAGAACCTGGAGGTGCAAGGCTACAGTGCTTTGCGTATTAGAAATCATACCCCATATACCAATGGTCAGAGAACAGGCCATAATACAGGACATAATACATGACGCATGGTACATGATACAGCATGCCCAGTTTGAAGGGGCTTGATTCTTGCAAAGATTCTGTTTGGAGGGTGAGGGGAGGGGATAGACAGAATCCCCACATCAAATAAATCTTAATATTTACAGTGTTTTATTTAAACTGTTCCTTGACAATGTGAACTAATACAACTGTAGTAGTAATAGTTTTTTGCTACATGGTTTAGTCTACAATGTAGTAAATTACTGAACACTGTGTTCATTTGTTTTCCAAGCCCACAAACATGCAGGCTAAATTAACCATGATTTATTGCCTAATTAGATCAAGTTAATTAATTATAAGGTTGCTCCACCATGTGCCTGAGACCACAATGATTTCAACAGCCATTAGTTTAATCAATTAGTCACAGGCCCAAGAGACACAATGTCTCCTTTTTCATTAAGAGCTAACTGCACTACTATTAAGAGCACTATATTTTGATTAGATACGGTATATGATCAGTGCTGCTTATTCGTAAGGAATAAAACACATGAAGGCATGCTGATATAGGTGTTTTAACCATTACAGAGCACTGACAAAGCCTTTACCAGTCACTTATGCAGAAGATCTTAGTGTATTTAAGCGTGGTGTGATTGCTGTAGACAGACTCCTGCTGATCTCCTGGGATTTTCTTGAAGGAGGCTTCATGAACAACAATCAAAACCAGAGACCACTTTGTGTTCCACGTGTATCAGGGAAGTATTGGAATTTGAGACTACATTGAGCACAGACTCCCAAAACTAGACAATGGAAAATTAGAAAAATGTTGTCTGGTCTACGATTTATGCAACAGCAAGGACAAGCTGGTTCTATGACCAAGTTTACTTCAATGGCCTCCAAAGTCACTAGACATGAATCCAATATAGCACCTTTCATCTGTGGTAGAATGGGAGATTTACAGGATAAATGTGGAGCTATTTATGAAAATATGACCTACTGTATACATACATAATACATAAAACTACAGACATGTGACATTAAGAACTGCAGAGAGAGAATGGAGGAAATCCCAGCTTGATGCAGATCTTGTCTCTTACCGTGCTCTTCTCTTTAAATTCTCATGTGACGCGACTGCCAACACTACCCTCTACAGGAAAGAGCTGGAAGGGTCTGCACATGATCCTGGCAAACTCCACAATATCTTCTCTTCACTGCTCAACCCACCAGCTTCTCCTGCTCTTCACATTCTTGGGGTAACTCTGGACACACCACCCAACTTCACCACTCCCTGCACTGGCTTCCTGTAGCTGCTCGCAACAAATTCAAAACCGTGATGTTTGCCTGCAATGCTAAAAACGGCCCAGCACCGATATACATCTCAGCTATAATCATACCTCGCATCCCACTACGTTCCCTCCGATACGTCAGCACTGCTCGGCTGGTCCCACCATCTCTCAGGGATCGAGGAAGACATGTATCTAGACTCTTTTTTTGTTCTGGCAACTAGGTGGTGAAATGAACTTCCTCTTTGAATGACACCTTAACACAAATCTGTTTCTCCAGTATTTGGGGCACTCCCAATCCCCCACACCCCCAAAAGTGAATGACTGATGGTATCGGTTAGTAACCCAGTGTAAAGATCCATCCAACGATGGAAACTTTAAGCTACTTTGGTAACTCGCTCTGGATAAGAACATCTGCCAAATGCCTAAATGTAAATGTGAATATGGCATGATGGCCTGAAGAAATTCTCATTATAATGTCACATGTCAAGATGGTATTTTAACCCTCAATAAATCTCAATATGCACTGACTCCATCTGCAGTCCATTCCTTTTGAATCTCCGTCAAATTCTTAAATGGACTTTGTTTCACAATCCTCTCAAGGCTGCGGTCCTGGTGCTTGTGCACCTTTTTCTACCACATTGTTTCCTTCAATTTATCTTTCCATTAATGTGCTTGGATACAGTCAAGTTAGCTGATTACGCTAATGACACCATGAGTCCCCAATATTTAACGTTTTCACAATATTCAAATTTTCTGAGATACTGAATTTTGGGTTTTCATTAGCTGTTTGCCATAATAATCCGAATTAAAAGAAATAAACACTTATATACAGTATATCATATTAGAATATATCACTATATCATATTAGAATTAGGGCCGGGACTTTAACGCGTTAATTTAGATTAATTAATTACACAAAAAATAATGCGTTAAATTGTTTTTAACGCATTTTAATTGCACTTATTTTTGCACCGCGGAACGTTTCTCACTGGATGAGTTTCGGCGGACCGATTATACTGGAGCACCAACTAGC
>JAQQZT010000015.1:19053527-19068476 GCA_030068275.1 Clarias platycephalus | reverse complement strand
TTGGCACCCTGTCCAGGGTGTACCCCGCCTTGTGCCCTAAGTTTCCTGGGATAGGCTCCAGGCCCCGCGACCCTGAACATAAGGATAAAGCAGTACAGAAAATGAATGAATGAATAAATAAATAAATAAATAAATAAATAAATAAATAAATAATAATAATAATAATAATAATAATAATAATAATGTAAAAAGTAATAATTATAGTGTGGCATATGAGTTCAGCTGTTATTGTTACTGAGATCCAGATAATTACTAAAACCCCTAGTTTTTTTTCCCCTGTTCTATTTAACAGGAAAAAAATTCCATCACCCCTAAATCCACTTTCTACTTATAGTATGGTATATTCTTGTCTATTAATTTCTCTTGCTTTTGACGTTTTCCACTGTTTGCCTGCTGCCTCTCATGTGTGACTTTATGTGGAACTTATAGATTTTTAACAAGCCAATAAATTAATACATAATAATAATAATAATAATAATAATAATAATAATAATAATAATAATAATAATAACAACTTTTGCCAATTCTAGGGTTAAAAGGAAAACATACTTGAGTATCTAACTAGGAAGCTACTTTTATTTTTTTTTTATTATATTAATAGTAAACCCAGCTGCTAATCTAATAAGACAATTGTAACAATTTTGAACTTTGGAACTCTTTGTTCCTTTGGAACTTTGGAAGTGCAAATGCATGTTTAATACAGTGTTAAATCTTTGTTGACTTTGTAATTTGCCAAAGGAAAATTGATCTGATGTTCTTAAATCAGCAGTGAAGCAATATCACCAGTCTGCGTAAATGAAACAACTATGATGAAAGTGAAATTAAATACTTTAGTTGAACTATAAAAGTATAAACTTAAACTTTCAATTTACTTAAAGTGTGAAAGGGTTGATTGATTTTGGATACCCGTGGTAAATTTGTAACGTGCAAACATTACCAGCGTAATCTCTGGAATGTCGGCTAACATCAAAATAATGACTAGCTTATTTTTACAAATATACAAACTAGCTGAAAAACACAGCAGCAGATAAATTACAGTCATGGATATCAGCTAAAGATCTGCTAAACTGTCACCTTATGTCTTTACAAATATGAGAAGAGTTCAAGTCAAACTGGGACTTTTTCTTGTGCAGAATAAAAGAAGACAGTTATGAGAGTAAAAACTACTTTTATTTCTCTATGTAATCCCCTGCTACACTAATGCACTTATCCCAGTGTTTCACTAGTGCTTGGATACCATCAAGGTAGAAAGTTTTCTCAGTACGCTGGAGCCATGATCGGACTGCCGGCTTCACATCTCTAACGATGTCCACCCAGGAACTTCTTTAATGGCTCAAACATGTGGAAATCACTTGGTAAGGACTGTACGGGGAATGTGGCAATAACTCCCAGCCGAGTTCCTGTAAGTGGTGTTGGTGAATGATTGCGTGTACAGTTACAGAGGTGTCTCTTTTGCAAGTTTGTTATTCATCAATTTTCAAGGACAAGGCGTTCTTCAGCTGGGATCGTCAATGATGTTTGGCCTTCCTTGAACTGTTTGCCTAATTCAAATGTTTTACTGCAGCTAAGTCTCATCATTGTATGGTGCTTGAAGTCTTCTGTAAATGTCAATCAGTGGTGGCCCAAACAGCTAATGTTGGTGGTTTGGGGCAATCTGAGGATCCGGGTTCGAGCCCTGCCAACAGTGGATTGCCACACCCCATACTACCCAGCCACTGCATGCAGTGCCAGTCCCAAGCCTGGATAAACTGGGAGGGTTGTGTCAGACAGGGCACTTGCCGTAAGAACCTGTGCCAAGTTGTGTGCGGATTGGATGGTCCGCTGGGGTGACCCCTTCATAGGAACAGCCGAAAAAAGTTTTGCCGAGAATTTTCATCAGAAGTCCCAGTTTGACTTGAACTGTATATATGATTCCAGAATAGTAGAGAATAGTGGAGTTTTCAAAAAAAGTACTAAGTTAAATATAGTGGAATATTTTATAGAAAAGAATTGTGAAAGGACACCTCAAACCAGGCCAGTAACAATGTGTTGCTTTTCACCTCTGTGTTTTGAAAGTACAAATCATTTCATCATTTCTTAATATTTTATCATTCTGCTTGGTGTACACAGTCATGGAGCCATAATTGAATTTCTAAGGTTTATGGGGGTATCACTGCACTTTGTTCTCAAATACTCATAAAATACCATATCTATTCCTAGTGAGACAATGAAGCATTATTTAAATCAAACATTCCTGCTAATATTAAACAGCAGAGGCTTTCTGATTATTAAATGGTAAGACACTGCAGGTTAAATTAGCACACATTTGCATAGATTTATGCATTTTGCGTAGATTTATTATGACATGGTGAAACAAAATATTAAGACTCAACTGTTTATTTCATTGTTTTTGTCAACTCGCAATCAATAGAATTAATTAAGGTTTTCAGTTCTGACTAATTGGAGTAATCATATCATATGTTACATCCAGTGCTGGGGGATGTTACTTTTTAAAATAACTAATTACATTACAAAATTACTGTCTTTAACAAGTAATCAGTTACATTACAGCGTTAATTTCTGATAAAAGTAACTAGTTAGAGTATTTTTCCAATGCAGAAAATGAAAACTCCTTTGCATGTTGTTTTAGGCAAGACCTTTCTAATTATTCTACCATCATCACTCAGCGAAGTTTGGCCCATAATCTGTTAACTACTAATACCCCTAATCTCACCTACGCGTTTCGCATGATTCACAGTGGTTTTGACGCTGTGATTCGGTTTCCATCTTTACACGCGTTGCTCCTCACATAGTCAAACCACATAGATAAGATAGGGGTATAACAGCTGGAATAACAGAGGGGGGCGGGTTATCAGGGGCGGGGCTTGTAGGACGACTTTCACACACACACTAACAGATTGGGAATGACTGCTCTTTGGCTCACAGATTACATAAATTATCTGAATAACGGATTCCATTTTTGAAAAAATAACTAAATAACTGAGTATTTAAATGGCTGACCTAACTCGTTAGATTACTCGTTACTGTACATCAAAAAAGTAATCCAAGGCATAAACACTTAAGGAAAAGAAAAAGTTGTATAAATATTTTATTTTTAAATGTATCGCTATACATTATATATTGATATATATGATAATATTATCATAGTAATGTGATAATATTATTAATATTATATTAATATAATATACATCATACTATCCTCCCACAGTCCAAAGACCTGCAGATTAGGCTAACTGGCATTTCCATAGTGTGTGAATGAGTGTGTGAGTGTGTGTGTGCCCTGTGATGGATTGGCACCCTGTCCACGGTGTACCCCGCCTAATGACCTAAGTCTCCTGGGTTAGGCTCCAGGCCCCTCGGACGCTGAATACAGGATAAAGCGGTATAGATGATGAGTGAGAGAGTGAGACATACTAGTTTTCTTTTCCTGAAGGATGTATACATTTTCATATTCATAATCTCAGTTTCTACATGACCAGCATTCCTGAAATTTTCATTCATATTCCTAATTATAAGGATATTCCAGGATATACTGGTAGTGTAAATATGAAAATATCAGCAACTGGCAAGAAATGATTGTGATAGTACTCGGTTAACCAGTAGTGCCTTGATTTAAACTGTTGCAAATAAATTTAAATAAATAAATAAATAATAATAATAATAACTAGAGAGGTACATTTTCTGAAGAGTGGTTCTTGCCGTGGCAAAACATTGGAGTAATGCTAGCAACATGCATAATCACTCTAGCATCATGTTGGCACATTCCCGAATGAGCCGCACGATTTGACAACTCTTTCATGAATTTACAACAAACGTAACGGGACTAGTCATGCACCATATTCCCTATTATATGTCAATAGGGCAAATTTGGGCACCTGTTTTGCCCCGGGGATAAAACTAATACCTTTGTGTGGGGTATGTTCCGACACACCTTGCAAGCCTCTTCAAATGTAGTAAATTTGAAATTCCTACGAAAAATAAGCTACTATAGCTAGCATCATGCTAGCAACATGCTAATCAGCTTAACGCCATGCTAGCAACATGCTAATATAGCTAGCATCACGATAGCAACATGCTAATCATGTTAAGAGCAAAATGCTAATTTAGTTAGCATAGTATAATGCTAGCGACATGCTAAGCACTCTTCACAAGTACTACTACTACTACTACTACTAATAATAATAATAATAATAATAACAACAACAACAATGATAATAATTATAATGCAAGTTTTATATATGGAATTTGCTATATTTTCATTGACTATGAAGATGAGTGGTTTCATGGTACATCTCTAATAACAGATCTTTCTAACTGTATGTTGTTTCTGATGTGAAATTTATCAGCTTTGAAATATGTTTCTTCTTGGACCAGTGACATGTCCTCAATCCATGTATTATAGAAATATCGTATTTTGATTTAACCTTGTGTTGATCCCTCATGTTAAAAGGACGCAAGATACAGAAGAAAACATAGAAGATGATGATTATGCAACTCCTCAATCATCCCCTGATAATTATGATATCTTGGAAGATTGGAAGAGAACTTTACTGTGCCACTAATTGCCTCCACTCAATCTGCACCCATGTCTGAAGGTAACACTCAGAACACCTCAGATGATAGCACTGGAATAAATGAAGCTGGATCGGAGGATGATGCGGATTTGAAGAATGAGACTAACACTCATGGCTGCAATGAAGAAGACACCTGGGTGCTAATTGCAGATCCAGAGTGTGCAGGTTATTCAGCAGAATACACACAGCTGCTCTTTGAGTTAAAGTCTGCATGCATTGAGACTGTGAGAGGGACTTCTACTAGAAGCCTGTCTGGGTGAATGTCAATACTAACAGGACATTCAAGCAGATTAGAGTTGATGTTTGTCTGAGCTTGGACAATGAGACAAAATGTGGAGATGAGACTAGATTTGAAATGACCTCAGCAGGGATTGCCGCTGAGATCTCGGACGATGACTATGTGTGGGTTAGCGTAAGACTGATATCTCCAAAGTAGACACACGGAAAAATGGATTTGCACTAAAAAATGGAGGTCCTTTGCATGGATGAACTGGATTCACCAATGAACTAAACTATTTTTTTAATGAAACTAATCTACATTCACTCCTTCAAAAATTATTTTATTTATAAGCATCTTTATTAGTTTCATAAAACAACAAAAACATACAAATTGTCAGGGAATCTCAACTGATATTAAGCAATTCTTTAAGCCTTGGAGTAAATCATTTGACTAAATTATTATAAGTAAATTATAGTAAAAATTAAGTTGAGTCATGGGACTGATGGGTACCATCTTGAAACAATCAGGAACAACTTAATCCTAGCTCAAGGGTTTGACAGCATTCTTCCAGAGTTTGATCATAACTAACCAAACTAAACTGAAGTTGAGTTGAGATGCTTTTATGTGATACTGAGATTTTTTGTCACAAGTCTAACAATCCAACTTAAAGTCAAATAATTTCTTGTGACTAATGACACGATACTAACTACTATGAGTACTATAGAATTTATGTTGGAAGTTTGCAACCAGTATAAATTTGAGTTGTATTAATTAAATAAATGATATACAGTAGCAACGCTGGCAGGCATGAAACAGACACACACAAGCCTTAAGTCAAGAACATTGCTGAATATCAATGAGTGAGGGGGAAAAAGCAGGCATTAATGAAAGGGTGATTGTTGCCGGAGCCCCGAGTAGGCAGAGGCATGGCTGGAATTGTGCAGTGCTTCAATGCACCGATTAACAGCTACTGCACATCAGCTGTAGGGCCGTAACGCGTTTGCAAGCACTAATTCTCTACGTTCATCTATAGGAGCCTACAGACATAAAGGCAAGTACACAGCCTGAGGAACAGCCACAGGGTGAAGATCCCACTGAGGTCACGCAAGACAGCACCCAACCTGAGCAGACCGGCACCGAGGAAAACTCAGTTATGAACTTTTTCAAAACACTTGTAAGTACATTTTATTCTTATCCGATGCAATTAGCAGCCATTTTTATAATGTAGATGTTAGTGTGAGAGAGATGATTAATGAAGAATGTCTGGAATTTAATGAAGCATTTGGTTGCTTTGAAATTTTTTTATTAATTTTTTTAGTTGAAATGGGTTATAATGAAGAATATGTCTGGTTTATAATTAGCTCATGTATCAAATCTACTGAATGTGCTTAAAATCAAAACAAATAAATTGCTAACACCTTATATTTAACTCAATATATTTATATATATATATATAATTATTATTATTATTATTATTATTTTATTATTCTTAGGTATTTGAATGATATTAATATAAACAATATACAGGAATATAAATGATTGAATTTCTTTTTTATGGTACAGTCATCACTGTGTCTGTAGTCTTTAATATTGCTGCACTGAAAAGAAAAATATAAATGATGAATTAAATAATAACTGTTAATGATAAATATCAGTGTCCTGTAGGCTACACCCCCCATATATTGCATGCTGCTTTTCAGGAGATTTATAATTTCCTCACTGCCCTGAAGTTGATCTCTTTCAAGACATAAACTATCCTCTGGCCCTGTGCTAAATCAAGCCTTTGAACATGTCAGAATGTGGCAGCCTTTTGTTTTGCTGCATAATGTGTGCTCACAAGAGAGTTCTGTGTATTTGGAAGTAGTGATGGGCTGTGATAAAGCATGGGCAGGCCTACGCCATCTCTAGAGGACAATGGCTGACTCAATATGAGAAACCATGTTCACTGTGAGCCCAGCCATGGAGCTCTTTGTGCGTTTCTGGTGCAAGTTCTTGAGGCCTGACAGTGAAACACTGCACTATATACATCTCTATCTATCTATCTATCTGTCTATCTATCTGTCTTTCTGTCTGTCCGTCTGTGTTTATATGAGTCCAACTGAACTCAAATAAGATAAGATATACCTTTATTCGTCCCACAGTGGGGGGGGAATTTCCATGTTACAGCAGCAAAGAACAATGTGCAAACATAAGCAAACATAAAGTAGTGACAGTACAGTGTATAAACACAAAAGCTAAGAAAAAGAAACATTATCAAAAACAAATATTTATACACAGTACATTGTATGAATACAAATGAAAGTAAAAAAAATCAAATCAAGGTAATATAATCTTGCACAGTTAAAAAGATGTTATTGCACAGTTTCTATTGCAAAAAATGTAAGATATTGTGAGATAATATAGTTATTTTTACGATATTGGAACTATTGTAACTATATTGTAAAATTTAATATATTGTAACAAGCTTTAGATAGATCTTTAGCCTGACCATTTACAATTTATTAATAAACAACACATCAACCATTATAGCAGCTACAAACTAATCATTCCTTCTCTCGCAGTCTCTCTTGTAATTTGTCATGTCATGAGTCTAGAAAGTGTAATGTCTTACAATGCCTATAGTTCTCGTCCTATCCTATTCTATCAATGTTTTTTTTTACTTATTATATGTTGTTAAATGAGTTCTTACTATAGAAACAACAGCATATTCAAATTAACACTTTAATAATGACCTACAACTAAACAACATCTTCTGACCTGAATGTCATATATGTCTGAATGTCATATATTTTGCTAAACCATGCAGACTTCACAGTCACCCAAACATGTTTCTCTACATTCAAAGGTGTCTTCAACCAAAACGACGAAAGAAGCGACGGTTAGTCCTGATGTCTCAAAAGAACAACAGGTAAATCGCTTGAGCTTAATCGACTGCATCATTTAAGACAGATTGCACACCTTCTCCTATTGCACCTTCGGATGATGTTAATGCAATGGTTAATAAAACATTTTCATTCGACTCATTTCTCCAGATCGTAATTGTGACAGTTTTTCTTATTGTGTATCTGATTCTCCTTTGTGCATTGTTGCACTCTGCGTGTTTAATGAGGTTTTACAGATTTTTCCCTTCACTGCCAAAGTTATTGGCACTATTAATTTTCCTCAGTTACTTAGTCAGATTTCCGTTTCCTGCCTTCAATCTTAGGAAGTTAATGCATCGTGGTAGACTGCAAGCCGACAAAAGCCATTTTGGTTCTTGATAGTCATTTATAGTATTCCCCAGCTGACTGATTAATCCTTTATTGCGTAAAAAAGAACTGTGGAGTTTTATGACTCATCAAGCTGGAACTACTGTACGCGTTTGTCTTTTATCAACGACTCCTGCTGTGTCAGGGCTTTCGGTTGAATGAAAAGAAGAGCCTTTTACAAACAATGCCTCCACATGCCTCACAGCAAGACATCTACCCAAAGACCTGGGACAAAAAAGACTAACAAAAACATGCAGTATATTGTTTAAAGCTGTGTACATTTGCAAACAACAACAGTATTGACACACACATTAAAAAAAAATACTCTCAGCTTTTTGTGTCTTCTTTTTTCCTCAATGTGCAGTCACACAAAGAAACTCCACCAGCTCCAGCTGCAAATGTAAGAGGCTCCTTTGGTAATACAACGTTAAACCCGGCAGTGAGTTGGAAATTGTGTGCTAAGTCTCCAAGTATCTGTCTCATAAGTTACAGGAAGCATCAAAGATCCCCCCTCCTCCACCACCAGCACCACCCAAGATGGAGAGTAAAGCAGAGCCAGCTGTAAAGAAAGAGGAGGCCCCGGTGGCAGAAGCAGCAGCTGGCGCGGCCAAAGAACCAGAGACCCCCAGCAAGGCCAAAACTAAAGACAGCCCGTTCGGCAAACTCTTCCGTACAAAGGTATATTCCTATCTGTTGCTTAAATATATACTGGAAATCAATTACATTTTCAAATACAGAATAGCTTGTACTGGGCTATTAGATGTTTTTGGACTATGGTGTTACACACTATAACAGAATGATATGAATTTGAGGTATTGCTAGGCAAGAAGGCATCAAAAGGTGGAGCCAAAGTGCCTGCCAAGACATCATCAGCGGTAAACAAGTTAACAGGACTTAACAATTCAGTGTTTTTCCATCACTTATACCACTGGATTAATTAACTGCATCTTTTCACCTATGGTGTGTTTAGCAGCTAATCCTGAAAATAAGAACTTTTTTTTTTTTTTTTTGCAATCTGTCATTGCAATTACCGTCGAACAGAATATATACCGAGCCATAACAGTGAGAAGTGAAACACCACCCATGATAATGAATAAACAGCTGAGACTTTATAGCAGTGACATCATTCTGACAGCAGCCATTACCTCACATTGTCACTGTCAGCCAACTAAACCATGAGCTTTAGGTTTTATTCATGTCATCTCATTTTGCTTAACAATGATGTCACATTTATCGATACAGGAGCATTGTATTCCAAACAGCTTGGTTAGTGGTTTTTTGTTAGCTTGAAGAAAAGGCTCATGGGTATTGTAGTTTCGTGCCTAGTTAATTCAAATATCTGCTTACCAACAGTCTGCTGTGAAGGAGCAAGCAAAGCCAGTTGAGATACAGGTAAATAAGTTCAGCACTGTTTCAACACGATCAACTGTTCGCAAAATCCTTCTCTCTTTTCAGGCTATGCTCTAAAAAATGGGTGGGTCTGTCTGCAACAGGAAATTCACATGGCATCTTACTGCATATTCAGGTCACATTTAAGAGACATGGTTGTTGTTTTTTTAGGTAATTTCTTTAGTGCTTTCAATTCTGCTGCGAGTCTTGCCCCCATGTTCCTCTTTCCTATCTCTTTTTAATCATTTCCTTCCTCCGTGATCTTATTTCTTTTCATATTCAAGCTATGTCCTGCTCCCCTTTTAAGGTAGATCCATCCAAGACCTGCACCCTTGAGGCCGGTGCCAAACCCGAACCTCCTCCAGCACCCAAACCAGAAGAAAAGAAGGCAGAGAAAAAGCCCTCACCTTTTGCCAACTTGCTCAAACCAAAGGTAAATATACTTGGGGGCATAACTCTGAGTCACGCTTGTTAAACATGTGACTGATTGCATGTAGTAAAAATGACTTGTCTGAATTTGAGGTATTGCTAGGCCAAGTGAGCTCTAGGATCCATGCAGCTGCATCGAGCGTCGCAGCTGGCATCTCCCTTGGTGCTGGAGGAGCGGTAAATTCCCAGTACCTTGCGGCTATTTTTGTTGGTTAACAATGACTGAACTAAAGCAGAGTTGCTGTGGTCAGATTAACCCCTGATTTGATTTTGTGCCTCTTTACTATTGTCACATGCTTGATTTGGACTTAACTGACAGCATAATTATGTTGTATAGGGTTTCCTGTATTGTAACACACAGCGGGACTACATCTTGTCACGTCCTAGACTCATGGTTTACCAATAACACTGTCTTTGATGCAAAGTTGTCTTGCTTTCCTTATTAAATTAATTTATTGTGGGTTTGTGGTTTGTGAAATGGGTAACATGCCCTTTTTAAAATTTGTATTTTTTTTAAATCAAGGCTACAGAGTCCAAGAAGGAAGCTGCTGCAGCCCCCACTGCACCTGCAGAGGCCGGCCCAAACACCAAGGCCAAAGAAGAGCCCAAACCAGCTGCTGCTCCTGCTGTGGCTTCGTCAGACAACAAGTCGGTGGGGAGTGCAGATAATTCTTCACCCAGCAGCTCCCGCAAACTAGAGAAGAGAAACTCCATCCATCTTTTCTTTAAAAACCTGGTAAAGTAAAAACAACCTTAATTTCACACAAACAAAGATGGGGGTGGTGTTAAAGGTTAGGTACAGGCCAAACAACTGATACTGTATATCTACTGCATATATGCAGAGTCAGCCAAAAAAGTCTATAGACAAGGCAAATTTTATTTATAGAGCACAATTTGAACACGACTGTGGTTGATTCAAAGTGCTCTACAATAAAAGACGAAAATAAAACAAGAAACAAATACAATTAAAATGGAAATACATGAAACACAACTTCAGCTATTAAAAGTACAGACACAGCATCAGTCAAGCGCTAAAGAGTAAAAATGAGTCTTTAAGCTAGATTTAAAAACATCCAATGAGGGGAAGCTCCGATGTTCAAAGGAAACTACTAAGAAAGTTCGATCACCTTTTGCTTTGCATTGTGAATGGGGGACATTCATACATCGTTAAAGTAACTGACCACTAGATCTTAATGCCTTAGAGGCTGATGAGATCACAAATATATTCTGGGGCAGAATTATGCAATGCCTTGTATAAAAAAAAAAGAAGAAGAAGGATCTTAAAATCGAGCCAGTAAAGAGACTTCAGAAAAAGAAAAATAGTATGATGTACAGTATATTATATTAATATAATATTTATAATTTATATATCTATCAATCTCTCTCTCTCTCAACAAATAGTGCATATATTAAGGATTAAAAGATCTGCTTGTTTTTGTTTTTGGTGCAAAATTCTCTGCATTTTTTTATCTTCAACATTCTTTGCATAGTTAAACACTTACAAAGTTTACTTACAACTTAATACTGATTGAATACACTTTAGTGAAGAGCTTCATGGACTGGTTATAGGGTTGGTGGAAATGAAAACAAAAGTTACATGGTATTTTGAAAAGTTTTGTAAAATGAGTCACTTCTGTTAAGTCACTTCTGTTGAACTGTTCTCGAGTCTTTGACAAACAGTTATGAAACCTAACCACTAGGTGACCTCATCTTGCAAAAATAGACTTGTAAGCTCATACACTAGTGCTAGAACTTTTCCATTGGGGTCTTATTTACACCTGGATTCTCCTAAACAAAGTTGTGGGGGGGAGGGAAAAATTATATATAGTCAGTGAAAAATACACATTACATAAAATACTACTCTAAAGCAAGCCAATATATCAGTCATAGTGCTAGCACTGAACTTCAATGAGGACATGTTTGAGCTAGATGCATAAAGGAAGCTTATTTAAATAAGAATCCAGTTGTCAGACAGGTTGTGATCAGTTGTGCTTAAGGCTGTGAAACTTACCAAAAATGAGTAGTAAAACTAAGTCTCCATCTGCTTGTGCCATTTGATTGTTTCTCAGGGTCAAAAACGCCATTCTGACGCCGGAGTGCAAACGGAGCCCGTGGCACCGGAGAAGGCCAAATAAGAACCTTGCTTTGGTTTCATCGTCTGCACAGAAAACACGCTTTGCTTGTACATAGGTATCCTTATCTGAATGTCCTGACCAGAGCCCAGGGATTAATTCCAATTTAATCTCCACTACTGAGGTGAACTGAGAAAGTATCATATAAATGGCCATTTCAATCATTCATTCCCATTGTCAAGAATTCTTGGGTTGAGCTTAAATACTCACTTAAGTCACTTAATAATAGTTGATTCTTTTGAGGGCCAAATCTGCAAGATGTACAGTATGATGACACGCAATAGGAAGGCTTAAGGCTTTGCACGTTTTTGCAAGAATTTTAAAGAAACTGCGATGGAGGAGAGTTGAAAAAGTGATTTTGCAACATTACAATGACATGCTGTTCCTCTTAAATGGGAACATTAACGCAAAAAGAAAAAAAAAACCCTACTGTCTATACTGTCACAATATAATTGACTCCTCTATATGATAGTTATCACATGCAGGTTGTATTACAACTATTGACTTGTTTCCAGCTTTTGATTTCTTTTCTTTTTAATTGTAGACCTGATTTTTCGCACATTTGTGCACAATAATCATTCATACGGCTGTAAAAACAATCTGCAAAGACTTACTCATTCCATTAGAGCGTCTCATCAAAACCTCCAACCGTCTCACTCAGTTGTTGTTTGGTAGTAACAATAATTACAATGTTAGTTCTTAA
The DNA here is from genome assembly GCA_030068275.1 of Clarias platycephalus. Classification (NCBI taxonomy): domain Eukaryota; kingdom Metazoa; phylum Chordata; class Actinopteri; order Siluriformes; family Clariidae; genus Clarias; species Clarias platycephalus. Next base: position 19,055,781 of record JAQQZT010000015.1, on the reverse strand, counting down.
AATTCATTGCCCATTGCTAGTATTTCATGCTAACACATATTCTACTAACATATTATCATTGTCACACTTTCACACATCACACACAGGCTTTATTATTGAATAGGTTAGTCATTAGTGTTTTAAAATGGGCACTCCTTTTTTTTTTTTTTTGGTACTACCTAAAACTTATGCTCAAGCCTTTACTAAGTATATAAAATATATATTGAAAAATAGCACACTGTTCATATGGGGGGGGGGAAATCCATCTGGTTTCTCTTACTTTCTCACGACTTGAAATCTCACTGGCTTTTGGTGGATCCAGTTTAAATGCTTTCTGTGAAATAGTATTGAGTATGAGATTTTCTGTCTGCTCTTACTGCTCATTTAAAGAGAACTTTTCCCTTTTTCATATATTCAGATTTATTTTTTATTTCTGAATTTGACAGACAGACTTTTTTTTTTTTTTTGCTTGTAATCAACTAATGTCAAAAGAATCTTTGGTCTCTGTAATTGTAATTATGCATCTTTGTTAATAAAAATGTAAGGGTACACCATGGCATGATTTTATTTAATTTTTTTCATTTAGACCTGGATTTTACAAGCAAATATGTCAAATCAATACAATTTTCCAAGCGTCTGATCCGATGAAAAAAAGCACTTTGATTAGGGATAAAGAGCTATATTGTCTGCGTTATCAGCTGCAGAGTAATAAAGGGAGGGAGGCCATTGCAGAGGGGCGGCAGAAGGCCTGGAGGCCCCCATGTCAGTGTTAATGTGTGTCACAGCCAGAACTGCCTCAAAGCCCTCTGCTTGATAGAGAGAGAGAGAAGGAGGGAGAGAGGAAAAGAGTGGTTGTAGGCATCAGATTTCAAGACCCTAGGGGTTCTAAGCCACTTTATGAATAATGGAACCTGTTATATTTCCAAATTAGTAGGAATTCCAACAAGAGTGGGTGTCTAGAGTACAATCTTGAAATTGTATAGACTCAGTAATGAAATATGGTCGGTATGAATCACATGAATTGCAGAATAATATGAATTGGAGCCATTGCTGCATTTTTCCTGGCAGGAAGGTAACAACCAATTAGTTGTGAATACACACATATACGTATATAGAATATACCAGGATACAACAAATATATGAGTACAAAAACTGTGTTTGCCTCTTTGTCTTAGGCAGTTAGCTCAAATTTAGTCATAAGTTTATAAGTAATAATAGAAAATCTAGTGCAAATTCTATTCTTCATACACTTTCTACTACAGCATGTGTCTAAAAGCCTTAGACTCTCAAACCACATCCTGTTGAGTTGAACTTCATTCAACCACAGTTATTCACATAGATATTTATTTTCTGTTTACATTGTATGTAAGCATTTTAGTATAGTTTGACAATGAGTATTTCTTTTCCAGCAACATAATCCACGATGCAAAAGGGCACATCCATTAAAAAAAAATTCAGCATATGCTGCCAAGCCGAGTGCTCATCCTAAGCCAGTATGCACAATGGCCTGCAATGGCCTTTTAGCTCAACAACATTTACCCCCACGTGTCATGTCACAGTGCATCCAGCAGCAACGTTTCCATTTCAAAAGCCGCCTGTTTGGGCTTGAGCAGCAACTTCAGTGAAAGATTTGCAGAACAAAAGACTCCCTTGGCCCCTAACCTGTCGCATTTGTTCTCAAGGTTCATTCTGCTCATGCTTATTACTAATTTCTCTGACCTTTTTTTTTTTTTTTAATCATCTCCACAGACAAAAGTTGGCATTAAATTTGTTGTAAAACAAAACAACAACAACCACCCATAATTATATTAAATAAAGTTTAGCCGTTCGTTTGTCAGGAATTGAGTTCGGTGTAATTATAGTTCTCTGTGTGTGCAAATTATCAGCATGTGTGTATGTTTTGAGCTCCAACTTATGTTGAGTTACTTGAGTTCTTGAAAACTGTTTATGTTTTAAGTAACTATGTAATTTGGTTAATACTAATACGTATTAACCACTATAACCATTTATTAAGTTCTCTATTGTAGGAAAATCGTTTTATTTATTCATCTGTCTGCTTCTGCATATTATGGAGCTAAGAAATAATAATAATAATAATAATAATAATAATAAACATTGACATTCCATTCCAAGAAGGCTATGGCAAGAGTCATAGGGAGAACAATGAAGTCAGCTGCTCCTGACACATTAAGACAAAACCAGACCACACACACACACACACACACACACACACACACACACACACACACACACACACACACACACACACACACAC
>JAQQZT010000015.1:19036697-19053427 GCA_030068275.1 Clarias platycephalus | reverse complement strand
CACACACACACACACACACACACACACACACACACACACACACACACACACACACACACACACACACACACATTACACACATGAGCTAGTTGCTGAATATACCATCACACTCACATAACACAAATGTTTCAGTAACACAGAAACACAGAGCTAAGAGTTAAATCTTAAGTGTTGAATGTGGATCTAGTTTTACTAATAGACTATATTTGATATTCGAGTTCCCACAGAATACAATAAAATATGTTACAATAGAATAGAATGGAAAAGTCAGTGTTAAGGTTTTATTTAACAAGTTTAAACAATAATTTATATAATGAAACAAAGAATCAATCCATTAATACTTTTCTATAAATTGTATACAATGGTTAGTGTACAGTGTAAAGACTAACATTGCACAGCACAGACATAGCTATGGACTTATATTCATTCATAAAGAATGAAGCAGTGTAGAGAAGGATAGTATAAAAATAATTAATTTAAATCAGTTATACATTCATAAGTGTAGCTCATACCTGTTTCTACATAGGGGAGGTCACTGGGCTTTTATTATATCTAAAGTATTAACAAACATCTACTCTGATCTTTCTTTTGGTTTTTTAATCTAATCAGTCAGAAGAAATAAGAACGCATTCTGTTCTATTTCATGCTTTTGTTACCTACTGATTTGAGCAGCTATTCAGGCTGATTTAATCCCTGAGGGAATCCACCCCTTCCCCTGTGGCCCAACTGTGACAACTTCACACTCTCTGAAAAGGACAATTCTGCTGTGCTGTCATGCTACAGTTGCATTAAAACATGTAAAGTGTCACAAGCACTTATTGAACATTTTGCCTCTGACTCAATGATTTTGCCTTTAAATACATACGGATCAGGTGACATGACTACCATCATAAGGAATGTTTTTTAGCTAAGCTAATCACCAGACTGAATAAACACTTGTTCACCATAACCTTTTAAATAAATGCGAAATAATTCCAAATTCAGTATGCTTGACTTATAGGTAAGTGCAAAAATTACATGTTCTAATGTACATGATGAACATGATAAACTAGTTACATACAATTACATACATGTCATATAACAAATGTGATATACATTGCACACTTTTAACTTTTTACTGTTAGTTTTTTAATATCTACACATATCTTTTTCAGGCAGCTTCATTTCCCCCCAGAGATAAAACACCTCATTCCAGATTACTAGCTGCTCACAGGGCTTTTGTGGTGCCACAACAATAGCAAATGAGCGGGGGGCCTCGGTATGTCACATGTGGTGCCTTTGATTACCATTCTAGACTTGTTTGTATGACAGAAACTCAGGAAGAAGCAAGAATTCTCCAAAGGTGAAAGGGACCCATACATTATTTGAAACATGCCCCATGCCCTCATGATGCAGAACAATCTCTGAAGGCAAAAAGTGAGCAAAAATAGGAAGTAAAGCATTTTGAGCATTTGTAAAATTTCCAGTTATATCATGAAAACTGCAAACAAGTGTTTTATTTTACTGATAATTAAAGCCATAAAAGGCCTTCAGGAAGCCTGAAGAATATAAATATAATATATGTATTTTAATATATTATAATATATATAAATATATGTACCAGACCAGATTCATAGGAATGTTATTTTTTTTTTATTCATAGGCCTATGAATTACCTTTGAATCATTCAATCAACATTTAAGCATAAAAAAATCTAACTTGCCTAAATCTAACTGTGATAAAAACACTTCTACACTTAAATGATGCAATGACATAAAAGAAAACTAGTTCAAGCTTTTAGAAAGTTTAAGTAAGTATTTTTTTGTTGTATATATTTTATACACCACTGCACAAACTGTATACCCGACATGTCTTCTATTAACAAATTAGAATTTTTCATTAACAAGCTGAGCCAAGTACTGTAATAATTGTGATCTTACATTTGGGAGCCTTCGGTTTGTTTTGCCCATTATTAAACACTAGGAAGTGACATGGGAGGTGTCTAGCTCATTGAGGTGTTTGAGTAAGTGCTGACTAACACGGCCTGATGTGGATTTGTACGACTTTTCTTCTCCCTGGCAGCTGTGGCTATTGCCTAAGAGCTCCCTCTTTCTTCTAAATAAAGACACTAGCAAGCCATAAGCTTGTAAAAATGAATAGCAACAACACTGCATTTACTCAGTCAGCATGTTCTTCAATGGTATTACTGTAGCAAGCAATGAATGGAAGGTTTTGATTTGGTTACAGACATTTCTGATTTTCATCAAAGAGATACTATATAACCTAGCATAAAGGGGTATTTGTCAGTAGGATATCACAACTAAGCAAATCCTTTGGTGTACATACTTCCTGTTTTGTTGTTTTTTTATGTTAATTATATGCTATAGTTCATATAGTACCATTGTAATCTTCTATCTGATTATTAAGAGTGTACCTTAATGTTTTGTGTACTTTTTCTGCATATACTGTATATTCAAGATTCAAGATTCAAAGAACTTTATTAATCCCAGAGGGAAATTGCTTATGCTAGGTTGCTAGGCATTCAATTGCTCACAGTTGTTATCTAAGGAAAGGTAATAAAGGTAATAAATAATAATAATAATAATAATAATAATAATAATCTAAAAAAAAAAAAAAGTTCTTAAAACAGTAAGTACCAGAAAATTGACCCAAGAGCATTTGTAAGTATTGCACAGTAATCTAGTATATGTATGTAATATAGTATTATTATATGTAATCTTGCATTACATTACATTATGTAGTTCCCGCTACTCTAATGTACTGTGTTAAGAAAGTTTTCATGGTTTGCTGGAGGTGTGCTTGGAATGCCTGCTTCAGGTCTTAAATGCTGGAAATCCTTTATTGGCCCAAACATGTAGAAATGGCTTGATTAAGTTCAGAACTGTACGGATGTAGCAATTACTGCAAGTGGTGTTTTTGAATGATTCTGTTCGCAGTTCCTACAAAGAGATGCATCATTTATGCAAGTTGGCAAGAAGTTACCCAGCAATTTTCATGTGTTCCACTCGCTGAATATTCACAGGAATGACTGCAATGGATTCTGAGCCACCTTGGGAGGGATTGTCATTCATGGACATATGGCCTACTTTAAAACATTTGCAACATTCAATTGTTTAACATAAGAGTCTCATCCCCATACTTTGCTTGAAGCTTCTGTAAATGTTGATTGGTTTTACGCCTTCATTCACCAGATATCTCGTCACAAGTCCTGGGTTTGACTTGAACACCCCTCATATGTGATTACAGAACGATGCAGTGTTTGAAAATTTTTACTTATTTAAATAAGTATAGGATGAAGATAAAGAACATCTGTGAAACATAAGTAAATAGTTGTATTGTTTATACTGTATAATATTAAGAATACACAAATTTCTAGATTAGAAAATCAAAAGTTAATCAGTGAACCTCAAGGTACAACAAAAGTATAAATCCTTTTTTTAATGCTGCCCTTAGAACAATCATCAAATAAAGAAGGTCTTCAGGGAGATTCCAGAACTCTTCATCTTGTGCTCCATGGGGGTGGAAGTGTGGGGGAGGGGGTGTGCACATTCATTCTCATGCATATAATATTAAGGAGGCAAAGCAAGGTGATACAGACCACAGATTGCCAGGTCAACTCCTTTCCCCCCCAACAAATTCAATATCACACCACTGTGTTACATGTTAAAGGACAGCTAGGATTGTAGGTCAAGTTGTACCTCTGTAGTGTAAACTACAAACCACAGCCTACTACTACAGTACCCAAAGAGGGGGTTGGGGTTATGGGCAAAATCAATATTGCCTGTGATTTTTCCTTTTTGCGCAGTAGTCAAAAGTTCCACTCTGTCTTTAAAAGGTTGGGCTTTTAATCTTTAAGATGTAATGTTAAAGTGTGTGTGTGTGTGTGTGTGTGTGTGTGTGTGTGTCTTGGCTGTTGTAGGAATAGGAGGTCTGTAATACAGACCACAGATCATAGGTATTAGTTGCACTTTAATATAAGGTGTATATTATTTCACTTAATGCCATATTCAAGTAATTCTGAAACTAGCTGTACTTGCTTAATTGCTATTTCTCATTTCAAGAATGTTCTGGGTGAAATCCTGTTGCACTTTCACAGAAGTCATGACAGGAAGAATAAAAAAAAAATCACAAAGAAACCTATAGCACAGAGTTGCATAGGTTGACTTAGGGCTGTTATTACCTCAGTGTGTTCCCCCCTCCCCCAGCCCCACATGGCGTATGTGTGCGTGCGTGTCGTAGCATTAGTGAGTAGAGTAGACATGATAGTCCCTGCTCTTGCAAACAACTGTTTCCTGCTGTATTGTGACTTTTTTTTCAGACTGATTTCGACGACAAGTTTATCATACATGTCACGAAATGCTTGAGATCAGAAATCTATAAAATTCTCAACAAATGCTGCTTCTGTATATTATTTGTAGCACTTCTAAAACCTAACAGAATGCAGTGTTTAAATTCACCTATTCATACAACACTCGAGTAAGATATAAAACGTATGGTTCCATTTCTATTCCTGAAATATAAAAACACATCAGTAGAGACATACGTATACGATAAGTACTCGTAACAGAATGTTAAGACTGTATTTGGTCTGCAAGAGGAAAACATGAAAATCTGTCAACAGCAGCTTCCTCTTATTCTTCACATATTCTGAATGTGTGTCCTTGTGGCTATATGTGATCTATTCATAAATATAAAATGTAATACGAATACAATAAAAACCTACAAAGACTTAGGTTAGGGTGATAAAGCATGGCATCTTTGCTAAACGAGTTTTGATGAAGAATACTTTGGGTGGAACACGTGACTTTAGGTGCCCTCTATGTGAGCGCGCCGCCGGCGTGACGTTCCATGGAGCGACTCGGGAGCGCGCCTCTGAATGCAACAGCTGCATAGTGAGCGAGATTTGCAAACATTGAAAGCGAGCTTTTTGGCCAGCGAACAATTGGCTAACGCAGCTACTGACAATACAACTTATTATCCGGATAAGTTATCTGGCTACAACATAAGTGACACAAATATCGTTATGTATATATTCTAATCACTTGATATAATAGATTGAGAGTACCTGACGAGTGGACATATTGGTAGGTATTGGTGAGTTCCCTATTTTTTTTTTTCTCGTTGGACTTTCTGGCTAACGTTAGCCATTTTTTTGTGATCAATATCGGACTAACGTTAACGTGTTCCGACTGCATCGCTTAGCCTGAAGTTCGGTCGGTGTCCGTCGATAATGTTGGAGAGGGCAGGAAGTGGTAAAGCGATAGGAAACTTATCTTATTTAGAAACTTAAGGCAGGAACTGCATGGTAGGCTGTTGATGCTGTTCGAAAACCCACAAGGAATAGTGAATTGAAACGAACCTGTGACTCACTCGTTTGCTAGTTTTCTTCTGCTAGTTTCCACCTGAAGCACTACTTTACTTTCTCAATAAATGCTTACGTCTTTCGGCAAACGTGACAAACGAATACATACTAATATCACATTCATATTTAACACGTATTATTGAATAAAGCGTGACTTTTATGCAACACAAATTATATAACTATGCAAAGCAGGCAGTAATTCTCGAAACATCCAGAATAATGAGATCATATTAGACATATAGTGTAATAACATATTTGAACAATTCATCCTTTTTCTTTTAATAACAGGGAAGACGTTGAGGCAGACTGATTTATCTACAGTAACCTGTAATTTAGCGAGGTGTCACGTGATTGATTGATTATAACGAACCACATGAAATTTATAAAGCTTGTCCTTCAGCCATAGGACCAGTCCGGACCAGTGTGGGTTCTGCAAAAAGTCTCTAAAACAGTTTGAAGAGTAGTTGCTGATCAGGTTTAAGACATGATCACGTGTCAGGAAATTATGGCCCCACGGCTCGAGCTGAAGCTTTAACATTTATGTGAGTTTGGGTGGTTACGAGCCCGAGCTCATCTGCTCTCCTTTCTATTATTTTCCTTTAACGCCAAACCGTTAAACATCTACTCGGTCAGTCGCTACATATTTCTATTGAAGTGTGTGTGTGTGTGTGTGTGTGAGAGAGAGGGGGGGGGATAGATAGAGAGAGAGAGAGAGAGAGAGAGAGAGGACAGTTTGAGGATGAAGACACTCGAATGGTTTATTACTTACTGTTACTAGTTAATGAAGAAAATTTGCGTCAGTTTTACGACACCGAACGTTTTAAGATCGGAAAGTGTGAATAGTTGGCTTACAGAAATATGTAACTTTTTTAAAAAAGAAAATTTAAGCTGAACAACTTTTCGTTCAAACTGCGACTGCGCATTAGCCTTTGGACGTGTGTGATTTTTTTTTTTTTCACTACTTGGTAGGCTGATGAAGTTTTAAACGGGTTATAGTTTATCATTTGTGTGCACACCTCGTTCTTGCTACATACAACGCCACGATAGAGAAACCGTGCTACTGTGTCGCCCAGCCATAACTGATAAATACAACGGATAAATCTGACTCAAGCTTTTCACCGGTTTCTGAAAACCTCCTTTTAAAGTATCGATGAACTTGTGTGCTTTTGTTACTTCCACGATGGCCTTTATATGCCGTGGCCGCATGGAAATCTCTGACAAAAGAACCAGCAAGACGAGCAACAGCTGCTCCTTTGCTAATGTCCTTAGTAAGTCAAACGAATGTGCAGCCGATGTGTATTTGTGTGTATTATCAGCAGCGATTAAAGCAATTATTCCACCACAGGATTATAAAGCACATGCGCTTTTTGACAGACACCATTCTGTTCTGTACGTTAGATGCAAGTGATTCATTCACTCTGACGCATTTTTCTCCTCTGGTGGTTTCAATATGCTATAGCAGGATGAAATACATGAATGAATGAATGAGAACTACAGGATGTCCAGAAAGTCTCGATACATAGATTAAATAAACACATTTTCTTTATTTATATAATAATTAGCTTTGGGTGACTATGTAATGCATTCTGTCATATAAACTATAGTCTAAGACTTTTGTAGCCAAGGATCAAGGGGAAATTGGATTCAACAATTCTCACTAAACAACAAAAATATCTTCTTCAGATTTTTCACAAAACCCCACCATAGTTATATGGTTTTACACAAAACGTTAATCCTGCAAAACAAATCCAACAAATATTCAAGGTTCTGTTGTTCTGTAAAACCATGGTCACCCAAATGTCTGTATCTGTAGGCAGAAATGTATTTAAACGTATAAATTACAGCAGATAATTCAATCAATGTGTGTGTGTGTGTAAACCAAGAACATTTCTTATTGTATCAGACCTTACATTTTTACAGTTTGCAGAGATGATTTCCTTCTCTATTGCAACCATTGTTCTTGCTCGCATGCGATAGACTGCTGAGATCAGTCTTCAGTCTTGTAACTAAAATAAAAATAGAGACGTCAAATTACATATAAAGAATGACATCGTATATGGATGTTTTATGTTTTGCACAATTTTAGTGTTGAATTTTGAAGTGTATTAAAAAAGTAATAATACATAAAATTAGCTTATCAGAGCTTAAAAGGTTAAAAGAGAATTGTTCGACTGGTTGATAAACTGAAATCTTAAACGAAAAGCCCTCCCTAAATCTGAAATATTCATGACCGGTTTTGTGAACTTCTTGTTGAGGGAAATTAATGGTTGCCTGCTGTATCACTATTACAGAAGAACATTGCTGGCACCGGTACAAGGAGCGTCTTTACATGGTCACCATTTTCAAGCTAGTCTTATTAATGAGAAAGCCAATGTAGAATTCTTGGAGTTGTTAAACAGCTCAGATGGAGACAGATTGAGGCTATAAGATGTAGTGATGGAGGAAAAAGCAATTCAGTTACCTATCGCAATTCTTTTGTGAGGAGATTCATGAAGCCTGACTTCAAGATAATTTTTTAAAAGGATTTTACATTTCTGTTTGCATTTGAAATGGGGAAATGGCATTATCATCATGCAAGTTTGAAGGTTTATAGTCTTTCATGTTTAAGCATACATGGAGGATATCGATTATAGAGCACTTTGTAAACCAAGGGACTAGAGCACTTCTACTTGACTGTGTTTAGGCAGGGAGTGGTTAAGTGATGGCTTAATGATTCTGCACCTCTATTAGAGAGTAGTCAAGCATCATTGTGGGTACTGCAGTAATAAGAGTTATAATTGACCAACTTGTTGATGAAGGGGAAAAAAAAAACTGAACTCAGAAGTTAAGCTTCCCATTTGACCTTTTAGTCACAATATGGCCAAGCTTGTTTTTTACAGAGCTTCATATTTTACCATCGGACTCAAAGACTAAATGTCAGCCTGTAGAATGTGTTTATAACAGTGTCAGTTTAATAATGTTTTATATTTGAAGCTCTGACATGCTCTGTGATACAAAGAGTAAAAAGAAACGGTGCTGACAACATTATCAGCACTGTTGCTTGTCCAGTCAAATTAGTGGACCAGAACTAACTTTTGTATAATGATTCAAATTTGTATCATTCTGGGTGGATTTTTTTTCTTCAAGTCTTTTAACCTTAACATAGATCTACTAGCTTCTCTGGTATTTTTGAGAAAGTTTATGTTTAAGGTAGATTTATATTTCTTTTCAGAAAGAAAGTCTTTTCTTCTTCTGATTTTGGATCACAGTATTTGCAGATGTGAAAGTAGATGCCTGAATACTGTGGTATTCTGAATTCTTTTCACTATGATTGTTTTGAGGTAAACAGGGACACACTTTTAAATAGGCTCAACATCTGCAAGTTTGTTTTGATTCCAAGTTTGTTTGGTAGAGATTATGCCGACTGGAAGCATTTTTTCTGCTCCATGTGTTTGAGGTTGTAATGAGTAAAGCTGAACTTACCAAAATCCCTTCTCACATCGTGTTTAAAATGTGACATTGCCAGTTGTGTTTTTAAATAATGTTATTCCATGTTGCTTAAGTACATATTATGAATACTTCTGTTGTTTATTCCTTGTTAAAGTTGATGATCATGTTATTCAGAAAAGGCCACACCTGACATTTTCTTTACTCTTGCTTTCATTTCAGGTTCTGCCTGCCAGGACATAATTCCTTTGTGTGAATCACAAGATACCTGAAGAGATTTGGTGTGTTAACACCTTCTGGTGACAAGCCTGAACTGTTCATCATGAAACTCTTTGAGGATCCAATTTTTTGGAGGTTTGTGTGAAATCTGACCGTCATTCTCTCCTTTTGGAAAAGGAATTGTGTGTTTTCCAAGAACTGTATTACATGAGAGCGCCTCACAGGGCTCAAATCTCAAGAGATATTTTCTGAAGGTGTTGAGTAAGGCTCGTCATTGCCATGCCCACCCAAACATTAATTCCACATGTGGAGGGTCCTGATGGGCTAGGCCATGACGTACTCAACCACAGCAGTGCCACTATGCCCAGCTCTGGCTCTGGTTCCAGCGTGACACCACACCAGAGCCTGGCAGAGAAGGTTGACATGCAGTTGGCAGTGACAGGTGGATCACCTTTGGCCTGCATGTTCTGTGAGGAGACATTTGACCATGAGGATGATCTCGGGCCACACGTCCTCTCCCAGCACCCCACTACATTCCACGCTCCTGCTGTACTGCGTGTCGAGGCCGAGTTCCTACCGCCCAGCGAGAGGACTCACTCCAAAACATGCCAAAATGAGCAGAACGCGGAGCTGAGCTGTGATGTGTGTGGCCAAGCCACTGAGAATATTGCTGTGCTCGAGGCTCACATGCGGAAGCACAAAGACTCTTTCATTTACTCCTGCAGCCTTTGTGGCAGGCGCTTCAAGGAGCCCTGGTTCCTCAAGAATCACATGAGGACCCACGGCAAATCCAGATCCAACAAGAGCCAGGATGCCGAGGTGCCTCTCACGGTCAACGGCGTCATCCAAGATCGACCGGCATCACCTGTGATGACGACTTACAAAATGTGCATGGTCTGTGGGTTTTTTTTCCTCAACAAAGAGGTGCTGGCAGAGCACAGCAAAGTGCACAATAGGGAGCCAGAAGTCGAAGAGAACACGTGTAATAACAGCCAGCTGACTCCTGAAGTGCCTATCTCTCAGGAGTGCTTTCTTCAGTGTGTAAATTTACAGAGAACATCTGAGAACGCAGAGCAAAAAAGCCAACCTGGGCGCTGGATCGCACAGCTGGACCCGTTCAACACCTACCAGGCCTGGCAGTTGGCTACTAAAGGCAAGATTGCTGCAGGGCCCAACCTGAGCAAAGAGCTCAATGCCGACTCCAATTCTGACAACGAGGAGTCTGGTTCAGACAAAGAGGAGCTAGGGTCTATCTGGGATTCTAGCAGTGGGGACAAACTGGTGAGACGGGGCCTGAGGAACGAGCTGAAGGCCAAACTCGGTACTGCTGATTTGGCAGAGCAGAAGAGTCTGAGCTTGCGCAAAGACAAGCCCACTGACTGCGAGGAGTGCGGCAAAACGTTCAGAACCTACCATCAGCTGGTCCTGCACTCCAGAGTTCACAAGAGAGAGAGAGGAGGAGCCGAGAGCCCCACCACACCTGTAGATGGGAGGACTCCGAGCGTCAGCTCTGCCGGGAGTCCCTCATTGGATCGAGCGGAGGATGGCTCAGAAGACGGCTATGAAGACGGTGGTCCCGGGGAAACATTTCAGTCTGGTAATAACTTTGGATTTTTTTTTTTTCTTTCATTTTTCCAGACACATGTATAACATGGCTAATGTAATACTGTAATGGCTAATCTGTTAGGTTAAGTGTTATTAATGCAAAAAAAAAGGTGATAGAACAAGACTTGGCATGACTGTCCTACAGCTACATCCTGATTTTCCACATAACATTTAGTTTATGAATGCGGCCCAGTTTGCAGTAGCCTGGGTGTGGTTTGCTTACATTTTTGTATGATTCAACATATGTAGGGCAAACATTGGTAAAGAATAGATAGAACTAGAGAGGTACATTTTCTGAAGATAATGTACCTCTCTAGTTCTGTTTTCTGAAGAAAATGTGAGTGGTGCTTGCTGTGGCAAAACTCGGGCCCGTCCATATCTCTTTGACCATGCGATACACAGTGAGGATCAGTTTCAAAGCTTCTATGGAAATTACCATAGCAGGTGGGGGCAATTTACCGCCCACCCCTTAGAAAAGTCATAGCACCCTATTCCTGAAGAAGACACAAGATTTGACACCTCTTGCATGGGTCTATGACAAACCGTACGGGACTCGTTGCGCGCCAAACTTTTGTACGGAAGAAGAAGAATGATAAACAAACCAAAAAAAAGAACAATAAGCCTGAGAGATAACAATAGTAGTGCTTTGTTTCGCAAGCACCACTAACAATTTGGTAGGCCCAGTATAACTTGTTTTATTTAAAATCGAGTTCAGTAAGCAATAATGTATGAATTAAGCAACTTAAGTGTGGAAATTAATGTCTATTTATGATTATAATGCATGGCTTCTGAATACTCTTATTGCTCAGTCAGCGACACTGAGGAATCTGATCTGATAAATACAGTAAGTAAACGTCAAGTGTAAAAAAGAGTGTTTGAAAAAACAGCTTCTGCATTCCTGTCCTGGCCGAGGCATGATTTGGGCAAGAATTAGTCTTCAACAGCGCCCTCTTCTGGCTATTGAAATTGTTCTTCTGCAAAAGAGTTATTCCAGGACATTAAATGACCTGATTTATTTATTTTGACTGGGTCTTTTTTGGGGGAAAAATGTCTGGGTTTATGATTTTATTGTTTTTGTTTGCAGATAAAATTGAAGGCTCTCACAAAATGAAACTGAAAATTCTTGCTCCAAGGAAGTGTTGTTACTGTGGCAAGACCTTCCGCTCCAACTATTACCTCAATATTCACCTCAGGACGCATACAGGTATCGGATATAAATTAGGGCTTTTTTCAACAATAAAGGCAAATTTATTGTAAACAGTGGTTTCAGTGGTAAGCACACCACAGGACATTTTAAATTAGTTGTCTTAGTTTTTTCCTAATGACACTGCTGACAAAACATATCTTTGGCACTGAGTGTGTCCCATGTTGTTAGGATGGCAAACCACCATAATTTTACTTTGAAACTTGTTGTTTTATGTAAGGTAAATTTGTAAGTAATAAATATTGCTCTAGAAGAGCTATTTTATATAAACCCATGCTGACTGGGCTGCATGGTGAAACTAAGCATACCGAGTCTGTGTCTAGACTCTATTGCGCTATCCATCAAGGGAATAATGGCGCATACTTAAGCTATCACTGATATTCTTCTCCATCATCAGATTCCTTCCACATTACATCATCAGAATATTCCTCACTGCAAGCATGTTTGCTTTTGATTCTAGTGATCAACACATACAGCTTGGTACTGTTTGTTGTAAGGACTAATCAGTTGTCTCACCTCCTTTATTTATCCAGGTGAGAAACCTTACAAATGTGAATACTGTGACTATGCTGCAGCTCAGAAGACCTCTCTGAGATACCACCTGGACCGACGTCACAAAGACAAGCCTTACACCGAGATCCCTAACATTCCAGTGACTGCACCTGCTGCTAACAGTGCCAAGGGTCAGGAGTCTCCTAACAATGTGGATGACAAGCCTGCCTCAAAACCCCCTAAACAATGGCCCGCCCCCAGCGCCGTGTGCGCAAGCGTCGAACATGAAGCGGTACCCAGCCAGGCAGGGATTCCTGTCGCCAGCCCTGTCATCCACGTCAAAGAGGAGTGTGCCAACATGGCCGCCACAACTCCTTACACTCCTCCTAACGAGCCGCACGTGAATGGCCCTTTCCCGATCAACCTAAAGGCAGAGGGGAAAGAAGCCTCTGAGGCACCAATAAACCTCTCCCACAAAGCGTCTCTGTCTTTATCTGCTACCTCTGTACCTAGGAATATGTTACTGACCAACACCTGCACTTCCTGCCCTTATGAAACCCTCTATCCCGAAGTGCTGCTCATGCACAGGAAGCTTTCACATAAAGAGAAGACCGATGCAAAGAAGAATGCATACAGACCCCCACTAAAGCTTAAGCGCTACACTGGGTGTCCCCCAGCGCTCGAGGGTAAAGACGTGGTCCCTTTGGCCCCCATCAACCGAAAACATCCTCGCCGGACCAAATCCCCAACACCTCAACCTGGAAAATCTTCCAGACCACCTCAGGACACGCACAGGTATTGAATCTCTACATATGATTGCCTTCCATGATTAATCATATAGTTATTGTTATAAAATAAAAATATTATAAATTTTGGTATTTATGCTTTGGTAATTATACTTGCATATGCACGATAGCATCTTTGTATCATCCGAAACTGGCTTTGGTGTCTGCATGGTGCGATACCAGTTTAACTAGTGGGGGCAGTATAGTGTCATGTGACACTCTCTACAACTCACTAAACAAATAAGCATTGTGTATCAAATACACTCTGCAAACATCGTACTCAATAACTGTCTGCAATAGTATATAACATTAAACGAGTTGTGGTTAGTTTAACTTTCTGACCTACCAAACTTTAAAATATTTCTTTTAATTTAAGAAGCAGATTATAAGAAGAGTCAAGATGATGGTAGATAGTTTAATAAAGACAAGACTTCAACAGTGAGTTAAATACTGCTAAGCATGAATTCATTAATCACATTATGGCTCTGATGTGCCATTTAGACCTTTTGTTCCCCAATCTGTTGTTTAGGACAGACTTTCTACACTTTTATTTAAAAGTGATCAGATCGGATTTAGCTCCGTGTAGACTGGCAGCCCAAATCTGACTCGTTGTCAACCTTTCTGCATTGGTTACAGTGGTACCGACGCCGAAAGCTTGCGTGCAGCATGATATCTTCTCGTATATGGCCCTATTTTTTCCTCTATATTTGCCTGTACTGATGTGCTACCCCCAAAGTGCTATCAGACATTTAACTTTGTCCTCTCTCCAGGGACAATTCTCTAGTTCATACGGTGGTTAAGGCAGCCACTCTTCCTGAAAACACGGTTCATTCAAGGGAGCATCTTTTACATACTTTGTGGTGACATCACCAAGAGCAGAAAAAAATTCTCTTGACCTTATAAAGCATAATAACGTAACTTCCTACAAAATATTTTTTTTTAATTTCCATTCCTTTCATCGGTCTCCCAGCCACTTTTTCAAACATGGACATCTTAAGAGATTGTGTCTACTTGAACTTCTGCGATGCGTTGCAAGTGACAGACAGTATAAAATCCAATTTGAGTTGGTAGAGCATCCAGACTGAGACACATCTTTAGGAATCTGATTCGAACCTGATTTCAGACCAACTCTGGATGTGGTGCAGATAGGGTTTGAACAGGACCAAAGCAGTCTGAACGAGGCCTTGATGATCATAATTTCTGAGATGTACATAAAGTATGCAGGCACGTAGGTGGACATGCTGGTACAAACATCATGTATCAAGAATAATTCTGGGTGTGATAACCTTGTTTCTGTTTTTTTTTTTTTTTTTTTTAAGTACAGTTATACATTTCAAAACTCTTGTGTATTATCATCTCACATAAACAAAATTTGTAAAAATGTAAAATACAGAATTATGTCTATGTAAAACTTCAACTCAACCTTGCACTCATTGAACTGTTACTTTTATTACAACAGGACTCTTCCAGGAATGGGTACAAAGAAACCAGAGATTTCAAAGATATCCTCTGCAAAAGAGACCTGTCGAGAGCAGCAGAAAACAACACAGAGGTTCAGGCCTGCCGAATCTGTTATAAGCGTCCAAACCAGGTTTCCAGAGTCAGTAGCTGAAACAAACAGGAAATTTAACTCCCCTGCACTCTCTCAGAAGCCAGCTCCAGTTAAAAATGCAGTCGTCTGGCCCCCAGAAGCAAACAGGCCATGTCTGTCCGATCGATTCAGGAACCTGGCACAAATGGACGCGGGCGAACCTTCCAGCAAGAGGTCAAGACCTTCCGAGCCTCTGCAGGGTACGGGGAGAATCGCCGAACTGCCCTCAGACAGGACCGTGAAAAACCACCTGCCTTTGGCTTCTGCTCGTGTGGCACCCTCAGGGTCGGGGAGTAGCATGGACGCAGAATGGAATGTAATCAACCTGTTGCGCACATACACGCCCAGTGAGCTGGCATCGCTGTACCAACCCGCTATACCAGGCTCCAGCCACGCCATGACTGGAAATTCACCCGCTGCTGGTAAGGAAGGGTGTAAAGCAACCATGACACTGTGCAGTGGTTTGGACTAGTACTCACTTGTCACAGAATTGTGTAACACATTTTTGTCTTTCTTTCTGGTGAAGCCTGTGTTGTAAAACAAGCCTAGCTTAGTCATTTCAGGATCGACATAACATGATATATGAAACGATATGGTTTTATGTTAAATATAATGTATCTTAACAGAGAAGAGTTTTTTTTTTTTTTTGTTGTTGTTGTCTCCCCCCCCCCCCCCTCTTCCTTCCTAAAAGTCGTAAGCCAACACTACACTGACTGTCAGCATTATTAAAAATTTAAAATAAAAAATACATCATACTGGTTCTCTTTTATGATCATATGATGCAACTTGCTTTCTTAAGGAAACGGTATATGATGATTCTTAGCATATTTTAAACAGAGTAGAATAGAGAGTAGCGTGAGTGCAGTGTGAAGGTATGTGTAATGATCCAGTACATTTAATTACTGTTCATTTCTTTGTTAGGAATTACCATGAGATGAGTTTCATTTTTTTTTTCTATAAACAAAATGTCCTTTCTACTGGTTAATATGATGGAACATTATTAAGTGGACAGCTGTATATCATTAACGTCTTTTTTGTGCCTTCCTTTTTAGGGAGCAGAGCTCTGCCCTTCTCACATTACCCTGGTAACATCATTCAGCGGAGAAGCCACCCCAACCCTCCTGACGCCACCTCTTAGACCATGGTAGGTTTTTCTCATTTGGCATTGTAGCTGAATACAAATAGATTACTGTGTATGGATTGAATACACTGCCTGGCCAATAAAAGTGGCACACTGTAAGATTTCAGTTACTCATCTCTAACTTTGTTTATGGCACACAATGTTGTGTGGAAATAATTCCTCATGCTTCCAGATGTCAAAGTATTTTTACAATTTAAGTCTGGAATATGCCATCAGGGAAGAAAAACTCTATTGATGGGATAATCTGGTCATTCAGTACATTCATGTTGTCAGTTGACTTCATTTTATTGCTACATAATGCTGCTGAGCCTGGATCTGACGAACGGATGCCACCCCAGATCATAACACTGCCTCCAGGGGCTTGTAGATTGGGCACTATGCATAATGGGTGCATCGCATCATATGTTTACTTTCTTGACTCACCAGTCACACCCATCAGTCTGGCAAAGGCTCAGTCAGGATGCATCAGACCTCATGACCTTTTTTCATTGCTAGTCCAATCTTTATATTCCCTAGCATATTGAAGCCTCTTTTTATTACTTACTCACTCACAAGTGGTTTTCTTATGTCCACACAACTGTTTAGTCCCAGTCCAGTGAATTCACATCACGTTGTGGGTGTATGGAAAAGCGTTTATTTTCACTATTAAGTATAGCTCTGGTTTTTAATGATGTTTTTTTCACCATTCAACTAAGTGTTTAAGTGATTAATTCAGCAGTTCACTGTTCAGCATTATCCTTACAGGTTTTTTATGATGTGTGATGAAGGGTTTTAACCCAGTTCCAGTCATTTCAAATCTCTTTAGTGGATAATTTGAACCTTCTGTTTAGACAGACAGACACAGACAGACAGACAGACACAGACAGACAGACAGACACAGACAGACAGACAGACACAGACAGACA
>JAQQZT010000015.1:19018471-19029071 GCA_030068275.1 Clarias platycephalus | reverse complement strand
CTCTTCACTGTAAATGTAATGTTTTGTCACTATCTTGAACACATATCTAAATTCAAACACCTGCTATTCAGATTCTCTGTGCACACTGAAGAAGCTCACACATCACTATGCATGGCCGTTTGCTACTGTATGAAAGGAGCTAAACATCCTCAAATTTTCTTTGAAGAGTTTGCACAATCCTTGAAAAAAAAAATTTCAACATATTATATATCATGTTGAGGCATTTCTGGTAAAAAAAAAAAAAAAAAAAAAAATTCAGAACATTTTTATTCTGAAAAAAAAATTCTCACCTAGGTGAAAGTGTTTTTCAGATATGACCATATAACACAATTTTTCATAATACTTAATGCTTCTTATATCCCGATCTAAGCTTCATTTTTTGTAAACATGCATACTTTTTATCAGATAAAAAGAAAAAAAAATTGCTTCTTTTTTACTTTTTCCCTGTTTTTAATTCAAAACTTAAATCAAATCAAAAGATGAAACTTGGCCAATTTAGATTTCACATGAAAGGACATAAACCTGAAAAAGTGTATTAATCTACAATGCTAAATTGTTAAGATATTGCAACATGACTACAGATTGTTTCCTTTTTAAGCTTTTACCAAAAAACAATTTAAGCAACAATTTTTTATGAGTCATATGCTTCTAGAAACTTACACCAATTTTAATATTCAAAAGAAATATGAATAATTAGCATTTTAAATGAATGCTGTTTGAAGCGATACAGTATAATGTATATGTATATGTATGTATATGTATATGTAGGGCACCTCTAAAAATAATTTCTCCAAAATGGCTGAAGTTAGCTACTTGAACTTTTTAGGGATGATTGAACACTTTCATGTGGCATAAACTTCAGAAGAAGCTTCTTTGGCACACAGATTTTCTGTATTATATGTATAACATAAAATTAAAAAATAATTAGCACCAATACTGTGTTTTGGCCGTATATAATATGTTAAAATATTTTTAAATACAATTCGGATCAGACTTTATCACAAATACTATAATTCATGCCTAATAAGTGTTTCTACTCAAGCAGGGGAATTTAATGCACAAAATCCTTTCTAACAAGACAATTTAATAATCATTACGGCCAAGTGCTCCTATGATGTGGAGTCAGTAATCAAATGGCTGTGTGTTTTACCCATAATGCACTGCTGGAACTGAGAATGCTTGAGAAATGACTACAAGCTGTGAACTGTCTTGCAAATGTACGATCCAAATGATTTGTAATTAAGTATTAAGTAACTCAAAGTTTCCTGTGTATATACACTGCAGCACTGTTGAATACTCAAATCTGATTGACAATAGTTCTGGCTGTAATTCAATTAAGAGGTTTATATTAATGTGCTGGTTCGAATGTATTGAGGTTTCTATAGTAACAGGTAATCCACATGGATTTGTATGGTGGGTGTTCCACATAATGAATTAAAAAATTATATCGTAAAAAAAAAAAAAAGAAAATAAATTTGATATAATATATATATAATCAGTCTCAGTCTTTCATATCATGTAAGGTTGTTAAAGATGTTTACGTAATTTTTTCAACTTTTTTTTTATTTTTTTATCTGCAAATAGCTAGGCTTGACATTGTTCTCTGTTTTTCGTTCACATTCCTTGCTTCCAGATTGTGAACTTGCATGAATTAGCAAGTGGGCCAGCAGAGCATGCCATGGTCTGATCGTCAGAATCTGCCGTCACATTTTGGGGCAGGAAGACGGTGTTCGCCGCAAGTGCTCATCATTGTCAGCGAATCCCTCTGAGAAAGACGAGCGATGTAATGGCTCCTGCTAAAAAACAGCCCCTGGCCTCAGGAAAGGGATTTGGGTGTCTGGAGACAACCAGGGCCATATGGAGCGGGCTTATGATAGCGAGGCATGCGTTCCGAATAATGGATGATGTGTCATGTTTCATGTTGCCGAGAAGCCATCAAGAGACTCAGTTTGGGGAAATCAAAAGGCACACGTACAGTAAAAGTGACTGTTGGAGTGTTGCGCTCGTTCTTTAACTCAACGGTTTGTAGTCGCCATTAATGGGATGATAATTTAAAAGAGCTTCATCTACGTAAAGGGGAATAGATCTGAAATGTTATGCTTTTTGAACAACAGTGTATTCCCCAAAGCACTTAGGCCAGTTCTGTAAGAACACAGGTATGGATTTTAAGGTAGATGTTACTTTTACAAGCTTTGTGCTTGTTTCCTTGTAAGGGGGGAAAAAAAAAAAAAGGCAGTTTGGGGGTCACTGTACAAGGCAACATATATCTATGAAATCAGGGCTTGAAGTTGATCTACACAATGGGATTTATTTCAATGCAGTCTGTATCAGTATCTGTTCAGTGTCTGTATTAGTATCTGTTTAAAACACTGGGAGATAGCTGAGGTAGGAAAGATAGCAGTGTCAGCGTGGCTCTGACAGTCTTCTGCCCTCAGCTTCGTCACTTCAATTCACAATTGGTCTGAATAACAGATGTGCGCAGTTATTATTATTATTTTTTTTGCCTATACGTGATTCTGGTATATTGCCGAACAAATTAAGACCCCAGAATAGAAACAAATTAGTAACCTTATTTAAACCCCCATGACCGCTATTAAGGGTTTAACTGAATCTGACCACACCTCTCGCCCTGTGTTCATCCTGAATAATGTATTTAAGCTAGGTTACATGCCTAATCTGTGTCTGATTTCTTCTGATCCAGATAACAGTAACTTATCTCTTCTTTCAACTTATTATTTACCATAAATAATGAACTCTAAGAAACCACACCTACTTTGTTTTTAATCTTCTTTTGCTCTGAGAGGCTTTGGGTATGGGCTTTTTGCCTTTTTAAAAAAATCTTTTAACAGGACCACTGGACCTCATGTGTGCTAAGTGTGCCCCCTCCCTACCTGCACACACCTCAGGCCTGCGCTCTCGGCCTATGTCAGAGGCACACTTAAGTGCTGTTGCCGATACCCATGAGTAAGCCCCATAAAAGCCGCCCCGCTGCTGCGACCGTTATTGTTTCTCGCGGATGATTGATTGATGGATGAGGGCTGACACTTCAATGAAGCCATTTCCACCGGCATCTCTATCCGATGATGTGCAGCGTATATTTTCTATCCACGCCTCATTGCTTGCCAGTGTCATTCCTGGAAGTTCATTTACACCATGTTCCCTGAAGGACCTTTTTTCCCCCCCCTTTTGCCCATCTTCCTTTTCTCTCTCCCTCAATCTTCTTCTTTTTAACATTTTTTTTCTTTCTCCTTCTTCTTCTCTCTCTGTGTTATAAAATAATGATGTTTCTTGTCAACTCATTTGGGGCTGAGAATAATTTGTGCACAACTCTAAAACTAAAGGCGTGGATAGATAAGTTTGGGCTGTATCTAAAAAAAAATACAGTATTAGCCTTTTTTTTTTTTGCACACCTCAAATCCTGAGACAGAACTGCGGAACAAAAAAAGAATCCGATGATTTGTCGCCATGTTGTTGGCCTAACTCGGCGTGCTAGTCTATTTTTTAAATCCAAACTGTTGTCTTAGCAATTCATCAGATGCATGTGCTAACCCAAGGAGGGGTGGGAGAGTGAGAGCGCGTGTGAGAGAGAAAGAGCGAAAGATGCTTTTTCAGAGACAATCTCTCATTTTTATCTCATATGGAGAGCAGATGGCAGGCCTGCATCAGTGCAGGAGGCTTTCTGGGATGACAGCCATGAGATTCCCCCTCAGGTGCCATTGGACTGTGATGGCTAGGACATGGCACCTCCTCGCTGAAGAATCACTCTTCGTTTGCCTCACTTTCTCACTTCATAATGGCGCTTGCTAACAACCTAATATTTCAAACACGCACATGTGCAAGCACAAGCTTTTTCAGTACAGTGTGTTTTTTGTTGTTGTTTTTTTTAATGAAAAGTTGTAAAAATATGTAATATCTTTATCTTGGGGATATAATTGTCCTTTTTTTTTTTTTTTTTTTAGAAATGTTTCCTATATTGCAGACAGTTCCCTATAATGAGAGCAAAAGATTTAGTGGTTAAATACTGTAGGCTAAACTTAAAAAGCTGAAAAGATCAAGCATACTTTTATTAGTGTTTCTTTTGATGTACAATGACATTTTGCTATTTGTTTTTACCAGAACTGCAAAAAAAAAAAAAAAAAAAGTCTCTTTATAAAGCTCCCCTTTATTATTTCCACCTGAGCTGAGTTATCAGTGTGTGTTCCCAAAGTCTCTGTGTATGATGGATACCTGAAAGCAAGGGTTTCGGCCTAAAATTCACAAAGGGCCGGTTATATTCACTACCTGGCCTAAAAAAAGTCACTGTTTCAGAAGGGTCAAATTATTGGGTTGCATCTAGCAAAGAAAACTACTAAAGAATTTTGAAATTACTGGAATTGAGTTCGGAACTGTCCAACACTTACACTAATTACACTTGTAATTAAACCCTGCAGAGATAGTCGTGATCTGTCAACTTTGTGGAAGAAACGTTGTCAGGAAAAAAAAATCATAAATGAAGATCACTTAAACACCCTAGTATTGTTGCATCATAAAGAACATACAGTAGAGATCACAGCTTAACGTGCAATTTGAGATTAATCCACAGGAATGGCAGTAAACAGCTGTGAAGCCATAAGAAAACTACTTCCTAGTAAAGCTAGTAAATTCAGAAAAAGGCCTACATTTGTTAGGGAGCATAAGGATTTGACTTTGAAGCAATACAAAAAGATCATGTGATCTGATGAATCTGTCAGGGGAAGAAGGGAAGCGCATGAAGCGATGCACCCATCATGCATAGTGGCCACTGTACAAGCCTCTGGAGGCAGCGTTATGATCTGGGCTTTCTCCAGTTGGTCAGGTCTAGACTCCGCAATGTTACGTGGCAATAAAATGAAGTCAGCTGATGACCTGGATTCTGTACAAATGACCAGCTTATCACATGAATAGTGTTTTTCTTCGCTGATTACTTCAGGCATAGTTCAGGACTGGGATGGGAAAAGAATGAATCATTTTCACATATGCATTGACCGCCACATTTTACCCATGTGACTGGATAATCTGCAAAAGAGGATCTACTACACAAAAATTCTGCCGACAATGAATTTATTTTTATTTTTATTATCATTATCCAAGATGCTGAACACCCTTTCGGTTTGTTTAGTAAGATTTACCATTAAGGTATACACTTGTAGACAGGCAATGATTAATAATTCAGAGTCACCCAGAAGATGAGAGATTCCTTGCTGGTGTCTCAAGATTTCCTCCTCATTTTATCTCATGGAGTTTTCTCATGGAGGCGTAGTGGTTAGCACTGTAGGATTAACACTCAGATGGTCGAATCTTGTACAAGGAGTAGGCATGTTGTCCCCATGATTGATGGATTTCCTCCATCTACACCGATTTTCTCCTGCAGAAACACAGAAACTGTTGTTTCCAAATTGCCCATAGTGAACATGTGCATGCTTGTAAACATTACGCTAGGCCTCTGCCCACCACTTTCCCGCAACCAGAAATTAT
This sequence comes from Clarias platycephalus, assembly GCA_030068275.1. Classification (NCBI taxonomy): domain Eukaryota; kingdom Metazoa; phylum Chordata; class Actinopteri; order Siluriformes; family Clariidae; genus Clarias; species Clarias platycephalus. Next base: position 19,023,578 of record JAQQZT010000015.1, on the reverse strand, counting down.
GCATATTTCCTTATTCTGTTTATGCCATCTTTTATCTGTTATCACTGCAGGGGGCAGCGCCAAACCTGTTTGGGGAAGGCTGACCTCGGCTGCTGGATGTACAGTGGGGCAATCAATAATAGAGAAGCGTGTTGTGGGTCGCTGTTGTAGGAGCTGCCACAAACCTTTTGTGTTGACGTGCGAAGAATAGAAACAATACAGTAGATGGCCCTTTGAGGGGACTAAAAAAAAATCACTTCCACTACAGTGTTATCCAGGAATTATGTTTTATTTATTGGCAGACATGAAGGGAATATTAAATTAAGGCCTAATAGCTTTTTTGTTTTCGGCTTGCTCAGGTAAGTACTTTGCGGTTGGAAGTGAATCGCAAGTTTGAGACATTATTTGCATTCGGGGGCCAGGTTTTTAATTTCACACACATGAGCATCACTATGATGTCCCCTGCTTGCCTGCTGGAAAGGAGGCTGCTGCACCATCTATCCACCGAAACAATCCCCTGCATTGGCTAATGCGCCTTGACACTGAATACTACACACACGCGAAACGAGAAGCCACAAATTGGGTTACGTGTCTTTACCTGCCGGTAATCCAGTTGATAAGCACTATGCATGTAGATCACTGGGGGATGGGTGGGAGAGGGAATGAAATTACTGCGAGCAGGACTGAACACTCTGGAGTCTTGGGGAAAGGTTTCTGTAGCTCCAAGGAGGGAGTCTCGCTCTCCCTACTAACAAACGCACTTAAAAAGACAAAAGCAAAGCAGCCGCTCGACTCCCCAACCATGTAACGACATTCACTCTGCTAATGATTTGTACAGAAAAGCAGGAATAAGCCGGGTTTATTAAATGCAGAGGAAGCGTGTTGTGGGGGTTTGCAGGCTGTTTAAGTGAGATATCATCCATCTACACTTCAGAAACAGTGTCTTTATCTCTTCACTCCTCCTCCCCTTCCTCCCCTCATTGCTTTTTCTTTAGGACTGGTGTGCATTCACCTGTGAAATCACGCTGGTCTGTAGTACAGCCTGGCTGTCGTAAATAAAGAACAAAGCCTAAAGAGATTCAGCTGTCCATCATCGAGTTCTTCTGCAGGATTAGCTCAAAGTGCAGGGCTTCAGAAGCAGAGCTGATGTCAGTAACGTCTCCTGACTTCTTCTCCATTCAAACTTGGGTTAATATCTATCGCATAAAGCTTCATGAAGTCAGAATTCATCTCGTGCAAGTCTTCGTCATACTTTCGTCTCATATCATAAGGCAGCTGGTGAAATTTTCCAGGATACGTTTGCGAGACCAACATACAAATGACAGCTCAGTCGTGTTTATAAGTCTTTATAGCTGCACAGAAATTGTAGGATTTTTGTAGGAGGTTCCAGTAACAAGGACCTTTGTTACTGGCTTGGCATTATTTTTGTTCTTTCAGCAGTCTGCTTGACCAAGATGGAGCATCAGTTCATGACTTATGCATGTCATAAGCCCCCCCTCCGCTAGCTCCTAACGGCCAAGTACTTCCAGCCTCTCGCTCTCCGTTGTTGTTGTTGTTGTATTTGCTGACGTGATGCATGGATCCCTGGTGGCCACGTGCAACCAGCCAACCCAGGTGCAACACTAATATCCTCACTGTAGCCAAACATTTCCTTTCAAAGTAAGCGGCACACGGGGGCCCATACATTACAGCCAAGATGTCGAGATTCCAATAAGACCCTACCCTGAGCAATAAACTTTGACATTGGTGGCGTGAAAAATGGGAGTCTTTTTTCATTGTCAAGTGTTACAAATTGATGAAATGAGTTCATCGATGTTCCCCGGTCATTATCTCTCCAGTGGCACTTTGTTTTACAGACAGCAGGGGGGAAAAGGGACAGTGCAGATTAGGGGGCCTCGACACAGTTTATCAAACCAAATCTAATATCATCCATAAGAGGGGAATCTGGAAATCAATACTTCATTACTAAATTGTTAGAGAGGATGAAGAGTGATTGTGCGGGTTCAGAGATGTGTCTCGGTGGCCAGGGCATGGGAAGTTCAATGTCACCGGGCAAGTGATAAGTAAAGGCACTGATGGGTAGAAACGTTTCTGTAGTGTATGTGTGTGTGTGTGTGAGAGACACACAGAGAGAGAGAGGAGACAATAGATAGCGTCTTTATTTTATTTGGCCTTGCTCTATAGCTGTAGTGTGAAAAAGATAAAGAGACACCGAGGTTTCTCTTCACTGCAGATTTTTTGGCATTGTGTCTCTTTGCAGTTTCCCTATAGACTGAAAATATAGTCTATACCAGGGTTATAACGAAATGTGGATATATTATTTAGAATGAACTGTGGTTGTGGTTATATGCCTAGTCTGGTTGAAACATGAGATGCATCAGAACTTGGACTTATCTCGAGGGATACGACTAAAATCATGCCAGTGGGAGGGTTACCTTCACGTATGTGTGAAAGAGCGGTCAGTGGTCATTTGAAGATTTTTGGAACAAACAATGATCGCATTTATTAACTTGTTCATTCATTCATTCATTCATTCATTCTTATATCTATTGGATTAGGGTTGCAGTGGATTGTATTAAACTATTAGTTTCTTTATATTTGGTGAAACAGAACCAGTCACCTAAATTCATTAGAAAATATCACAGACAGTTACAAATAAATAACAATGTGAGTGGCATCAAAGAAAATTATAAGCAAGCAAGAAAGAAATGAGAAAAGAAAGAAAAAAACGAATGAAAGAACGAAAGAAAGAAAGTTTAAACCATAACACTTTAGGTTAAATCCCCAAAAAATGATCTCTGGCATCCCTTTGGTGCCACTGGATTTTAATTAATTGGGGTTGGGATTAAACCCATTCAATTAAAATGACCAGTCAAATAACTATAACTGGCTATGATCAATTAATAAAAATCACCAATAACATGCTGTGATGTATTCTATTATAACACCACCACCACCACTATCACCACCAACATCATCATGGACCCCTTGACTATGTTTCATGAACCACTGTGAGTCCCCAGAGCCCACTCTTAGAGTCAAGTGTCTACACTTAGTAGGTATTTCATTACACACACCTGCCTACTAGCTAGGCTCACTAATTGCAAACACCTACTGACCATTTTTCCCCCTAAAATGCAGCTTGTCAGCTCCTTGTACCGTCTCTATAAAGGGACCACCATATGACCACCACTGGCCAAATATTATTCTCGCAATGTAAGTAATAATGACATGATAGTCTGCCTTCAAGCCCTTGTTCTGACCCCAAGACTGCTGTTAGTTGGATCATTTTGATTCCCAACCCCGCAGTGTTGAAAAGCCCTACTCGTATTTGCGACACGCACACTGACACACACAGTAGTTCCTGTGTCATTACTGTGCTGAGAATTGTCCATCATCCAAATGATGTCTGGTTAGTAATAGTCCTGTGGTGGTGTGTTCACAGTATCAGACTCTGTAGAAGATGACTGACAAGCTGTTTGTAGAAACAGATGCGCTATAGTTAATAATAAACTGCATCTACAGTATAAGGTCTGTTAGGTTTAACTCATCAAATGGCCTAATAAAATGGCTGTTAAGTTGAGTTTATTAATCGGCTTTCAATAACATTCGAACAAGAATTGCATTTTTGTAAGCCGAGAAAAAACGGAATTATCCCTGACAAGCAGGAGAATCATATTCGATATTGTAATGGAGCGTTCGAATTCCAGACACTGCTAATTGGACCACCGCTGCCTCAATAGCATGGACTTTTCACACACTCCCATATTCAAATGTTGGCTGTGAAAATTTAAAAAGCCCAATTTCTGCGTGGATGACAAAGGCAGCGTTTTGTAGTTGGAAGCAGATAGTCCAGTTTCAGAGGCCCTGCGCTAATGATTTTTTGAGCAGCCCCCGACTGAGCCCTAAATGTCTTCAATATCCATAAACAACTCTATACTGTCCAATTAGGCAGACAGAGATGTACTGGGCTGTCAGACAGATCTGCATGGCTAAGCACCTGAGATCCCACCGATGATGGGGAGGGGCAGTTGGGTAGGCCGACGAGCGAGAATCTGTACAACGGATGACTTTCATTAGGCTCCAGCATTATGCCTTTACCCACCATCCAATTACTGCCACGATTAATTGATTATCTTACCTTTCTTCACAAAGCCCAGTACATGAGCTCACTTTTCTTTTCTCCATGCACCCTCTTGTGTCCCTGTCCATTTTTGTGTCTCATTTATATAGAAACTTATTCATCTCTACAATCTCATCTCTTTTTGGAATAGACGCAGTATGTTGCAGATAATTTAAAATTTTATTTAATCTCATGTTAATACATTTGGCAGTCTGTCTATTAATACAGACTAATACTAAATGGAACAACAATGACATGTCCATGTCTAAATGACTGTCTTTAAGTTTACCCAAAAGACGTCGTTATTTCAAGTAATATCTACAAGAAAAGATGTATGATCTACATTGCTTCAATTTTTACTTATTCATACCTCAATCAAAGCTACTAAATTTCATGCATTTATTTATTTTTTTGCCTCAGTGTCTGTCATAAAAACAGGTGGAGGAGATTATGGGTATTTTTCATTTATAAACTTTGTTCATCTTTAAAGAACTTATAGACTAATCATTGGAAGGCTGTCAAGATGCTTTAATTGATTGAACATAAATTAGGTCCTAACTTGTCTCTCTCTCAGGTCATCTATTGGCAATTATGCCTTTTAGATTCATTATGGCACTGTATTTGAACTTTTTTAACTTCTGTTTTGACTTTAGTTAATGATTTCCTACATTACCCACAATGCTGTTGTAGGGTTAGCAGGATAGCATTTTTTTTTTTAAAAAGGGAGCGATGCAGCAGCACTTTAGCTGTTTCATCTCCCATTCTGTACACTTGTTACATATTTTGAGCAGTTTCCAAAGCTTCAGCTTTTACATAAATACCATCATTAACGCTATCATGCTTGGTACCTCATACTTCTGTGATGGATTTCTCGTTAATACTGTATGATGTTGAACATATCTGGGAAATTGTGAATGAGAAAGCTCTTGTTGATTTGTTTCCCTAATTAAAACCATTCCTTATGACATCAGTCTTGCAAAAGTCTCAGAGATATGACAAAAAAAT